>STGP01000638.1:664-11899 GCA_004918865.1 Caryocar brasiliense | reverse complement strand
GTAGTTGAATAATTACTCAGGTAAGCAAGTAGAGCGACAAGACTAGGATATTGCTTTGGTCGATGTAGACAATGCAAAGAATATATGGGCATGACACTATTGCACTACACTTGCATATAGACTTAAAACATTTTTTTTGAATATTTATGCTTGAAATTGTGTTATTTGGATTTGTAGCCTACTATCTTTTAGGCTATATTTTTTAATGATCTTTTAAATGATTGCATGTATTTGGATTTGTTTGATAGGCTTATTATGAATGAATGGTGATTTCTAAATCCATTATGATGTATATTTTAAATTGGACTAATATAAGGCTTGGTAATAAAAAAAAACTATGTTAGATACTGTTTAGACTATTTATTAGATACATAAGAAGTTTTGATGTATGATTTTAAAGTTGCATGTTGTGTCTTATTCACTTGAAGTTTTGCCTAAAGAAAGTTTGGCAATTAATTAAGAAAAAAAATATGACGTAACTTTAAACCCAAACATAAGCAATTTGGCATTGGATTTTGGTATGGGACGCGGCACATCCTGATTTAAGTTAGATAAAGATATGGACTGCATTTGTTAATGAGATTTGAGATTAACTCTGTGACTCTCTTATGATGAATGTTTGTTTTGATACATAAAATGCATAGATTTGATTGTTATAAAGCATACATATGATATTATAATTATGAGCATTTGGTATGACATGCACACATACATTAAGTCTGGACTGGTCACTCTCTGCATTCCGAAAGGATGCGCTGTAGTATTTAATTAGTACCCTTTGGGTACTCCTATTTAGTCCTCTTTTGAGTACTCCTATTTAGCGTTCTTTGTGTACTCTTGTTTTGTTGGGTTTGATGCCAAGCTCTGAGCTATTTGATTTACAGCTTGGTCATCCTGTTTTGAAGAATTTATTTTAACCCTAAAAGGAAGTGACTCTTGTGCATCACACATACATTTGTGCATTTGATTGATTATGAGCTTTTGATAGGGTACGTGCTTGTTTGATATAAGTATTGGCTACATTATAACTTGATTATAGAATTTTGAATATGAGATGCTTGGATGAATGGGTGGTAAGTTTGAATGGATACTTCATACTTCGATGTTTGCTTATATTTGTTATGGATGGTTGTGCAGCCATAACTCTTCCTTCTCATCCCAATACACTCATTCAATTTTACTAAGGGTAGTTGATTGACTGCTCAGGTTTGCAAAAGCAACAGCAAAATTAAGACTTTGATAACACGATGTAGGTGATGTGGATAACACATAGGTATGGCACTACTGCATTGCATTGCATATAAAGTTAGAAGATTTCATTTGGATATTTGATAATGTTTTGGAAGTTCTTTAGATATTTGGCATTTGGAATTTGTGATGTTTGGATTTGAAGCTCATTGTCTATTGGGCCATGATTTGGAATATCTATTTGATTAGTTTTTGAATTTGAATTTCTTTTAATGGGCTCATTACGAATAAGTCGTGATTTGTTGAATGTGAAGTCCAAATAAATGCATGTTTTAAAAAAGAACTATTAGTAATGGCTCAATAACAAAAAAAAAAATGTGACGCAAACTAAGACTCAAACATAAGAAATTTTATATTTGAATTTGGTTCGAGACGTGACATTGTAGAACCTTGATAGGTCCTGATCTTACTAAGGTCATGGTCAACACCAAATCCTATCGGCGAGGTCATATAACTTAAACTAGAAACTTCTTTCTTGTTGTCTCGATTTCTATTTTTGATTAGTATAACTTAACCAAGAAACTCCTTTCTAGTTAAGTCCAATCACCTTAGCCTAAGACTTCACCATTAAGAATTACTGGAAGCTATACAACTTTATCCTTATTTACTCAAGGTAATGAATCCCATTTTAAGCAAACACCTACCTCCATACATAAAGCCGAATACCCATATGTGATTAACATAAATATGTAAGCAGTGAAAATCCCTAATCACATATGCATAAGATAACCATGTCATCTCAGGTCAAAGGATTATATACACAATTATGATCTTAGATAATGATCAATGATATTAAGCGACTTACCAAATGATCATCATGTAAATGTCACATTCAGCCTACTTATCACATAGGTGCCTGTATGTTTGATTTGACATCATATGCCAAATCCCATAAGACTAACTATTCCATCTTCATTAGTATCTTATACGAATCATGGAAATAAATAGAGATGACGATCCTTTTGAAGTAATGATGCCAATCAAGATGCTTATGATCAAGAATATTTTAGATTACTTATACCAAACAACTTCCTCACTCATATTTTCAATAGTGAGAATGAAATCTCCAACAATTAACTCATGGACTTATATTTAATTAAATAAAACTCCTTTTATCTAAAAAATATTTTACTTGCCATCAATTAGAAACTTTCTGATACAAGTCATGTTTTAAATATTACTCTAAATATACAATTAACAATCTTTTATTTACACTAGAGCAAATTAGTACAGTAGCTAGGTGCGATCTTTTTCAAGATGACTTTTGTAATGTATCTGAATCATGGGTAGCGTGATTAGTGATGTTAATTGCTAACACTATTTTCTTTAAGGCATTGAAGCCTATTCCAACAATTATGAAATTTACTATGATAACTTTTATCATATGTTTGGATTTCTCGTGAGAAATGGGTTCCTTTGCTTAGCTAATGCTCTATTATTATTATAAAAGAAAGAAATAGCTAATATAATGGATGGAACCACTCCAAGTTTAGTCACGAACTTTCTAATCTAAACACCCTCCTTCGTAGCATTTAATGCTGTAATGGGTATAACTACCAAAGTAGAGTCTATAGTCGTTAACTGTCTGGAACTATTTTAACTGACTGTTCTCTATTATAAGTAAATGTAAAACCCTCAATGTAGACTCTTTATCATCAACATCTGACTGGAAGTCAGAATTTGTGAAACCATGTAGTCTCAAATTTCCTTATCCATTTACTAGGACCATATCCTTATTTCTTCTTAAGTACTTGAGGAAACTCTTGACAACACCTTAATGTCTTAGATTAGATTAAAATATGCTAGTCGCACTAACAGAGTAGGCGGTATCCAACCTAATATGCATAATATAATATACACATTAGGCTTTCGATGGCTAAGGTATAGGGAATCTTTGCCATCCTTTCTTTTTCCCCTCTAGTGTCTTAAGTGACATCTCTTTGGAGAGATGGATACCATACCTTACAAACAATAACCCTTTTTTGAAATCAAGTATGCTGAACCTGCTCAACACCTTTTCCAAGACTTTAGGAGAAACTTATCAATCTCTTTGGTCTATCTCCCTAGTTACGAATATAAGTTACCTCTCTTAAGCCTTTCATGGAGAAAGTATTTAATTACCAAACTTACATAATTGTAAGCATACCGTTATTATTCCTAATTAGCAAAATGCCATCTACGCATTAGACCAAGAAAGTGATAATTCTCCCACTAACCTTCATATACACTTATGGCTTATCTTCATTATTGATGAAACCAAAACTCTTTATGGCTTTGTCAAAAAATAAAAAAACATCCCAATTCCTTAAAGTCTTCTTATAAACATAAATGGATCACTTAAGTTAGTTCACTTTTATCCTAACCTTGGTTTGAAAATCCTTGGGTTGGTTATATATAGTAGGATTATCACTATGATCATTATCTCCATTAATGAACAACTCTTGTATGTTCTCATAAAAAATGTCGTATCTCTGAAGTGGACGAGATACTCTATTACTCCTTCAACGATTTATGACATTCTTGATTGATATAGGCTCCTTACTGGTTGATCAATTTCTATCTTATCCAACTGTTAGACAATTTATCCTGTTGGTTGTTGAAGGATGATTCTTCACCTAATTTTATGTTCCTTTTCCATACCTACTTCTTGAACAAACTCTTTGTCAAGAAAAGCATATTTATGCTGATAATAATCTTTTATTTAGTAAGAAGACAAAAATTGTATCCTAGTCTATCAATGGGATAATCAACAAACCATTACTTCTCTGGATTGGTTTCTAGCTTGTCAATCTTCAGCTTTTAATAAAAGCCAGACACCTTAAAGTTTAACATGTTTAAGACTTGGAGTCTAACTGTATATTACATGGGGTGGCAATGACTGACTTTAACAGAACTGTGTTTAGAATGCAGCATGCATTATGTACCACATATCCCCATAATAAAATAGGGAGATCTACATAACTCATCTTACTTTGCATTATGTCCAACAAAGTGTAATTCCTCCTTTACGGAAATGCCATTCAACTATAGTGTTCCTTAAGGAGTTAGTTGTGAAATAATCCTTGTTCTTTAAGGAACTCATCAAACTCCATTCTTTCCAACTTATTTATCCTATCCTTGTATAGTATGGCCCAGTCTTACATGTCATAGATGTTTTATATTAGAGTCAGATCTGATGATAGTATCATTTTTTTATTTCCCTTAGGCTTATTTTGTTTTCAGGTTTGAAAATTAAAGCCTATTATGAAACCAACGCCGACAATATTATTTCTCAAATAATGTTGCAAACATTACATGATCTATAAAACAAAATTCGACTTTATAAGTATTATGAGGTGGACCCTATAGCTTTAGCTATAACACTTACACCATTATTAATCTTTAGGGTTACCCCATCTATTCTAAGGGTTTTACTAATGAGTTGGATGAACAATTAGAACAAAACAAATGATAGACATGCCCTTCCAAAGCCTGTCCTCACTTATTGTTCCCACTCAAAGACTCCAAGACTACTGAGAGCAATCTTTATTCTAATGTCCATCCCTACCATAAAAGAAACATTTTCTTTTGTTTATTTTTTCCACAATAGAAACACTTTCCATTATATGCACACTTCTTTACAGCCTTTTTAGTTACCCCAACTGATGACTTTATAATAAAAGCTTCTTTATTCATTCCTTTTAACCAAATTATATCACCCCTATGTATCCATAGTCAATGATACAACCAATTAAAAGATATAATAAGAATAACCTTATGCCCTTAGTCATGTTTCTTTTTTGAGGTCCCTTCAAGCAAAAGGCCGAAAACTTGGACTTTCTAAACTTATCATATACATTTTTCATTAAGCACAATCTTAGGTTCTATAACCAATCCATATAATTAGGCCTAATGAGTCTATTAGCATTAAGTATAAAAATAAAAGGTTTGTTGATTTCATATCCAATTAAAAATAGCAAGATTATCAGTGATGTAATTGTATATACCATAATGATTATGGTCTTTTGATCAAAATGATCTCCTACTAATTTGGCAAATCCTATACTTCCAAAGTAAGAAACAGGAGTCCTTGTTAGACTGAACAGCTAATGGGTGATTGATTTCTTATGGAATATTGGTCCCCCTTAGGTACATCTATCGTTCTTGGAATATTACTATTCCGTAAGTGTACAACTCTTGTCCAATGCATCTCATGCACGGTTTAATCAAGTTTGGCTCCTAGTACTTAAAAACCTTAAGTACATCTTTCATTATTAGCCCCTTGTACTAATTAAGTTTAACCTACTAAACCTTAGACTAACCTATTATCTCAGGTACATCTATTGTTCTTGACAATCGGGGTCTAAAACATCTTATATTAACATTACTCTTAAGTATATCTCTTAATTAAGTTATGCACCCCTATGTATCCATAGCCAATATATAACCTGTTAAAATTTCTTAACCAATGCTTTAGTAGAGAGCCACAATATAGTTTCCAAAACAATGCCATTTTCCCTGAACTTTATATTAATTTTAAAAGATTTTTCGAGTAGTTTTATTATTTAGGTCTCACTTTTCACATACATATGCTTTCAATATATAATCCACACATCCCATGCATCACATATATATTAAAAACAAAAAAAGAATAAAAGGTGTGCTTATGGACTATCTATAGGCCTTAAATCCAGCCACAAGGATTCGAGCTTTATGTTACTATGTTTTTTTTGCATCAGGGACAAATTATTTGGTCTTCATACTTCCACTAGTCTCTTTGAGGATTTGGGCCTTCCTGAGACCCAGGCTCCATTTTCATAGGCCTTCTTTGGCTTTTGGGCCTTTACACCTTGGTCTCCTTTGTATATTACAAAATAATCCTTGATATACTAAGGTAAGACTAATAGCCAATGGGTTCTATAAGGCCCAATAATTAAAACTACTATTAATTATTACAAACTAATTAAAAAAAATTAATTACAACCTTATTCAATTAATTAATTATAACCCAATTGAATTAATTAATTACCACTTATCCATAATATAAATAGAAAAATCTAATCACATTGGGCTTTTCTAAAGTCCATGATCACCCATCATGCTAAAAATTCTAAATATACATTTAACTACATTCTCAGCCAACTTTATCTTCTTACTGATCCCGCCTTCCTAAATGAATTATTCTTTAAGAAAGGCCACATCTATACTGATGATAATTCTTTGATCATTAGGAAGATACAAGCAATATCTTAAGTCATTACTAAGATATTCAATAAACCTTCCTTTCATGGACTAAGTATGTGACACTTTAAACCAAATCCAAACATTAATTCACCTACATTCAAACTAAACAAATAACGTCTCATGCTATAATATAAACATACAAACATAAACCTTTACAAATTTTATACCTTATTTACCAATCCGTACTTAGTCATATTCGCAAATACGGATCCCACAATCATAAAATTAAATCATATGCCTGAAATACCTCTTGTAACTTTATTGATAAAGCAAACCAATACATAATTGAATATATCATCATCATTGTCAAACTCAAATTAAATCGAAATACTATCAAAATCTCAATTGAATAACAATTGTTCCGCAATCAAATAAAAATTTATGAGCAGTGAAAATAGTGTATCATGCTTTTGTACTTCTAGCACACCACCTACTATAACATAAGCAAAAATAAATCCTAAGCTTGAGGTAAATCCTGATCCTTTTTAGAACTTGAGTAGTCATTCAACTACCCTCAGTAACACTGAGTGAGTGTACTGGATAATCAAGCAGTATTATGGCTGCTTAACCATCCAAAAATAAACAAACATAGCAAATAGAACATACTTTCAAATGACAATTCATACCATCTCATATTCTAATCATAATGCAGTAATCCATCATCTCAAATCATCATATTCATCATTGAGCATCCAAAATCAATGATAATGCAAATGTATGAATGATGCACAAACCGTTACTCCTTTTAAAGATCAAAGTTGAGAGTAAACTCTCCAAAGTAGGCCAAAGCCTCAAAGTAATAAGCTCATATCAAAGTTGATCGAAGTCTAAAGTATCAAAGTTGATTTGAAGACCCAAAGTATCAAAGTTACTACTACAGTGCATTCTAAAGGACGTAAAGAGTATCTAGTTTGGACTTAAATACATGTATGCATGACAAGCAAATTATGATCATTTTCATATGAATGCAAATCAAACCAAATCAAATCAAAGCTAGACTTGTACTTCAAGCACCAAATCAACAACAAAGTTTCAATCTCAATTCATGTTCTCAATTATGTCCTCATAGGATTATTCAAACTCAATTCTCAAAACACATCAATGTCTCACAGATGATTCAACATATCAAAACACATCATATTCTTAAGTTTACATCATTTTAAGATTAATAACAAATCAAAAAAAACCAAGTAGATTCATCAAACTCCCTTTCTGTTCTTTTTTCTTTTCCTTTCTTATCCATAACTTTTTGCTGCCTATAAAACACAGTAAGATCATGCAAACTTCACCAACTACATGGTCATATTCTTTAAGTTAGCATTCTATTTACAAAACATAGGCAGGTTATGTTTTTCACTAAGAAACATAGGTAGGTCATGTAAATCTAAAGTTGATTTCGTAACTTTTATACGGTTGTGTTTTCAACCTAATTTTACACAACTAAGCTATGTAAGTTCTTTTATTTTGCTAGCTTTAAAAAAAAAAAAAACTTGGGCAGACTGTGTATCTCCTATAAATTACACAGGTATGGCATGTTTTACCTCTACATCGATTTTACCAGTATTTAACTATCCAATCTTCTTCCTAGCTCGCTTTTAGTCCTTTCTAAACAAATATGAATCAAATCTAAGATCATTTACTATTTATTAACCAATTATGAATCCAATTATATCTCATATGCTTACGTCTATGTGACATACATTGTGATCCTACGTTAAATCTTTATTAAATTGTGATCTTACATTAAACTTTTATTAAATTAAGTTTTGTACAGGTTATAAGTCAATATTATCATTCTAAGTTACTTATTGATCATCATATTCAAGTCCTTACATATTTTATGCCAATTTCTTGACTAAGAATCTATGTTATGTTACTAACTCATAAGGTAGGGTATGTTTCTTGTGCTAATGTCTCTACCCAAATCAAAACCTCATCAAAAGTTATCAAAATCAGAACTTAAACATAGTTTAATATCCTCAAAACATGCTTTTCATCACCACAAAATACACATCTCAAATCGAATATGCAAAGATCATCATATAAAGGATGCAAGAGCATAATCATCAAACAAACCGGCATTAACACTGACCTTGAACTTAAAGAGCTTAAACACAATCAAATATAAGCACCCAAAACAAGTCTTCAACACGCACCAAAGGACCTTCTAGATCTACTTGCTAAGATCTTTAATCAAACTAATGTTTGTGGTTTGATCAAAGTTCTCTAGTAGGTAAGTTTTGTAAGCAGCTTTAGGAAGAAAGTTCAAAAGAGAACAAATGAAGCTTTTACTAGTGTGGCTTCTTTCTTTTGAGAGGTTGAACGTGTATTTGGTTACCAAAATGTAGCTAGGATGTTTTTCTTGGCTTCTAAAGTAGTTTAGTTACATATAAAGGCTTAGAGAAGTCATACACTCAAAATAAAATACTTTAAAACATTATACTTTTAATAAATTCAAGACATGCATATTATAACTTATGTTATAATTCATATTATGCATATTCTTATTTAGTCAACTCACATATAATTTATTAAAATAATGTGATTAATCATATGATGATAAGCCATCCTTTAAATTAAGTCCAAAGTGGGTTCAAGACACACATAAGGTCTTTTGTAACAAACAAGCCCAAAGAAGTCTTATACCAAACATTCACATAAGCTCATAATGGACCTTAAAAGCCTCTTTTCATACCAAACAGGCCTATTACACATTTAACACATATAGTAAACAAATAATGGATTAAATAATCAAAACACATAAGTCTATATAAGCATGCAAGTCAACAAAGGCGTAAAACAATTCAAAAAATCATCAAAGCAACATAAATGATCCTAGATCTTTCTCTAGGCCCTAATTGGGTCATGACAAAGTTGCATCTCCCTCTCTTTAATAGATTCTAAAGAGTGATTAAGCATTTTTAAAAGGCTAGGGTGGTGACTAAGTATTTCTAGGCTAATGTTGTGTCATCCTAAGGCTTTTTAGGCCTTAGGCCCTTAAACTAGCCCAATCAAGTTCTCTTAATAAACTTCTATTTGAGCTTGGTCCATAGCTGGCCTAATCTATGGACTTGGTCCTTAATTAAATGCCACCTAATTAGCTTATAGCCATCTCATGGCTCTCTTTTGCCCATATAATAGCCCACCCCATAAACAACATAATAAATGCTTTTTCACTAACAATCTCGCTTTGGACTTTCTTTACTAAGCAAGTTCAATAATCATA
The DNA here is from genome assembly GCA_004918865.1 of Caryocar brasiliense. Classification (NCBI taxonomy): domain Eukaryota; kingdom Viridiplantae; phylum Streptophyta; class Magnoliopsida; order Malpighiales; family Caryocaraceae; genus Caryocar; species Caryocar brasiliense. The sequence goes on along the minus strand of STGP01000638.1, from coordinate 2,202 downwards.
TAATGATTCCAGCATTTATATCTCATATAAATACACATTATTATGATCTTGCCTAACATTTAAATTTGACTTTGGAAAGAAATAAATCATCATCTAGGCATCACTTGTTCAACCTACTCATAACCTGAGTGCCCACTATGCTTGTCTCAACATCTCATGTCAAATGACAAGTGACTTATTACTCTATAAATCATTAGTATCTTACACTAATCATGGAAACAAATAGAGATGATGATCTTTTAAAGTAGTAATGCCCATTTAGTACTCTTATGATCGCAAACAATTTAGACTACTTATACCAGACAACTCTGTCATTTATATTATCAACTCTTGAGAATATATAATTTTTCATAAGTAATCAAGGACATATATATTCAAATAAATGCAATCATACACATTAGTCATTTAAATAAATATATCATTGGGAAATATGTTCAATACATCATATTATTACATATGCTCTAAAGCATACTACTAATAGCTAAAATGTCCCAAAGTCAAATTTAAAGATTACGTAAGGTTATATAATGTGTATTTATATGGTGTATAAATACTAGAATCATTATATGATTATTGGACTTGCTTTGTAAAGAAAATCCAAGACGAGATTATTAATGTGGGAGCATTTATTGTGTGGTAAATGTGGTGAAGCTGTTGTGTGGGCAAAAAAAGCCATGATATGGCTATAGGCTAATTGGGTGGCACTTAATTAAGTGCTAAATCTATAGGTTAGGCTAGCCATGGACCAAGCACAAATAAAAGTTTATTTAAAGAACTTGATCCGTCTAGTCTGCAGGCTTAAAGCTTTTTAGGCCTTAGGATGACATACAATTAGCCTAAATATTTTTAGAAGTGCTTAGTCACTCTCCTAGCCTTCTAAAAATGCTTAGTGGTTCTCAAAAAATCTATTAAAGATAGAGTGTCATTAGTCATGCTTTTCCCTCTTAAACCAAACAAACCACCACTCTCTCATCATCTAGTTCTCTTTTTAGTCACCTAAAACTTATTACAACCCATGGTCTAGTTATCCTCCATTGAAAGGGAGGCTTTGAGGTGTATTTGGAGGTATAAGCTTTGGGTGGTGATTTGTCGTGGTTTGCAAGTATGCGAAATTTGCAAGTAATAAAATGTGAGTAAAGATTGTTCCCATGATGATTACGATTAAATACCAGAGAAGTTTGTATTCTACTATTATCTAGACTGTCGATTATAAGAGGTTTATTTTATTAAGCAATTATTAATTTAAACTAAAGGTAATCAAATAGAAAACAATTAAGCACTAAGATGATAATCATGAAAGTTTAGGTCATCTGGACTTCACTATTCCTATCCTAATTTTAGGCTAGCTATTCAATGATCAGTTTAATTATATATTATGTGGTAACAACCTTATGCATTAGCTAGCCTCTCTCGATGGTGTAGCTAAGTTATCAGGTATAACTATTACAACCTCTCGTGGCAATAATTGTAAATCATTATAACTAATTCATTAAGTTCTGTTGTTCTTCGTTGTAAAAACTCCCCATATGTCAAGTTTT
>STGP01000625.1:0-11055 GCA_004918865.1 Caryocar brasiliense | reverse complement strand
CAAAGTTTATAACATGATTGCCACCTAATGAGTTTTTGTATTTAGTAATATGTGACTAAATATAATGATCTGTCTTAATGCTAAATGTAAGTTTTTTTAGTAGAGTAGACATATGAACTCAAAGTTAGACATTATGGTGTCTGAACTATCATATACATAGTATTAAATTTGTGAAGACATATGCCCTATTGGAAATGGGATAATCCTACGATACGTATTTCATACCATGTATACATAATGCTGACCTATAAGAGCAATACAAGTTTAATATCTACTTGTTATTGTGTGAAGCTTGAAGGTTATTAGTAATCTTCATTGGGTACCCTCACTACTCCAATTAGTTACTTAAAACTTAAGTCAATGATCACTATCTTAAATTATTGCCAAAAGACTATGAATGATTTGGTTCGGCGGGCCAATTCTAGAAAAGCAAATTGATTTGAGTATTAGAGGATTATGAGAAGAGGAAGATCATTTTTTAGCTCAATTACATTAATGTGACATAGTGATATACACGAAAATAGATTATGAAAGATAATGTGATAAAATGATATACGGTACTGGCATACCAAATTTACTCTAAGCTTTATTATTCAAGATGCTATTACATCCTAACAGGTGAATCGCAAATAAGCTTTTGAGGTATACACAAGTCACATAGTTTATTTGTTGTATGACAATTATAGAAATCAGAATGATTAACCCATCATGTGTGAGTGGAGATGAAGAACAAAATGACACCTATGATGTGTTATTTATAAGAGACATTGTAAACTTACCAAAGGAAAGGTTCTTTGGTACATACACATTAGGGAGATACATACCATAAGGGAGCTGCATCTTGAATAAATAAATACATGCTTTAATAAATGTGTATCTTAAGCTAATAGATACATGCCATAAGGGAGGTACATCTTGAATAAATAAATGCATGCTTTAATGAAGGTGCATCTTAAGCTAATAGATGCATGCCATAAGGGAGGTGCATCTTGAGTTAATAGATATATGCCTTAATGGATGTGCATCTTAAGCTAATAGATGCATACCATAAGGGAGGTGCATCATAAACTAATAGATGCACACCATAATAGAGTGCATTTTGAATAAATAGATGCATGCCATAAGGGAGGTGCATCTTGAATAAATGGATGTATGCCATAATGAAGATGCATCTTAAGCTAATAGATGCATGCCATAAAGGAGGTGCATTTTAAGATAATATATGCATGCCTTAATGAAGGGGCATTTTAAGTTAATAAATGCATACCATAAGGGAAGTGCATCTTAAGTTAATAGGTACATGCCTTAATGAAGGTACATCTTAAGCTAATAGATACATGGCATAAAGGAGGTGCATCTTGAATAAATAGATGCATACCTTAAAGGAAGTATATCTTAAGCTAATAGATGTATGCTATAAGAGATGTGCATCTTAAGCTAATAGATGCATGCCTTAATAGAGGTGCATTTTGAGTTAATAGATGTATACCTTAATGAAGTTGCATCTTGGAGAGTTAATAGATGCATGCTATAAGGGAGATGCAACTTGAAAAATTGCCACACTATAAATAGAAGGTATTGTAGAGGATTTCATCAATCAACAAAATCTATCAATCTACCAGAAAAAAAAAAAACTCTCCTAAAGTACTTTAGTCTAAAAAAAAAGAACATTTGTGTTCTTAGAGTACAAAAGGAGCATTCTTGGATTGGAGGTCTCTTGTCTTCATCATTTTTTAAGTTAATTTTATTTTTTTTATATTGAGGTAATATCTAAACTGTGAATCATTAGTACAGTTCGTATGTAATACATGTGATTACACTAGGAACCTGTGAAGCAAGTGGATTTTTTTGTAGATATTAGACAAAATATGACTTTAGTTCATGTTTAATACATTTATGCATTTTAATCTTTAGAATGGAAATCTTGTTTCCCAACAATTTTATTTATGTAAAAAATTTGTCACACATAATAATTTGCTGCCATTACATTTAGGAATTACTTAAATGTTTGCCATTCTTATAAACTAGTGAAATATTTTATTTTTATTAAATATATTTTCTGCTACTTTACTTTTTTTGTTTATAACTAAATATTTTTTTATTCTCTTTAAACTTAGTTTGCACACAGAGTATGTTAATTATTTTTAATTTGTATATACGTAAACAACTTGTAAAATATGAATTTTTATATTATTACATTTTTTTATTATCTAACTAAATTTAATAAAATAATTTAATTTAATAAAATAATTTATTGGGTGACGAATTTATTTTTTTAATCTTTTTATTTTATCTTTGTTTTGTTTGGTCTCTTTTATTTTAATTTCTTTGATTGCTGAAATATATAATTTTTATTTTGTTATATTTCGGTAGATTTTAAAATACGTTATATATATGGTATCCTCAGGATTCAATTCAAGAATGCATCCAAGGTTCAACCGTCTCCTTTTGAACTCAAAAAACTTCCCTGAGCTTATCCCGCGTCACCTTCTCATTTTCCTCCAGCCATTGAGCGCTTAATTTCTTTTATCGACATGCTCCGAATTGTGGTTGGTGACATGGATGAATTGATGAGCGGGGAGACTGAGACCAACGTGCAACTCCTCGTTTTCGTTGTTATGCTCTTGCCATTCGAGAAGGATGATCCTTCATGACAACAGCGTTGGAAATAAGAGATGATCGTTGAAGCAATCCTCGGAAAATGCCAGTGGGCTTGGTCTTTTTCAATGCACTTACCCAACAAATTTAGTGATACCTGTTCAAGCAATACTATGCGACTAATTATAAAAGTGAGCTTGGTCCACAACTAATCTACAACTAACAGTAACTAATTGCTAACTGTAATTCCTAACTTGTAACTAACTTTTCATGCTCTCTGTATCTTCCACATTACAGTTAATTAGCACCGTTTATATTTTGGGGATTAAAGGAAGAAAAAAGACGCGAAAGAGGAAAGTTGTACAAATAATCCGCTTATGGGACAACCTGATTATGTTCCTGTCAAAGAAAAGGGAAAATTTGTTAGAGAATCGTATCAAGGAGTGGTCAATTAGCAAACCCAGGATAAAAAGGGGGTGTTGATTTATACAAAAGATGGTGGGTCTTGACAGACGGTCTTTAATTATTTAGGCTAGCAAACAAAAATAAAAAAAAAAAAATCAATGAGAGAAAGGGCATATAAAAAGAAAATTGTGAAACTTACAACCTATGCGACCGAACCATGATTGGAGTTTAATGCCGCCTTGACTTGGTGTCTAAAGAAGCTGTAAAAGTTGGAGCTGGCATAATTAAATCACGCACAAGAAATCTGGAATTAAACAAGTGTTATGATGCAAGGACATAACATGATGGTGACAAAGCTCTTGTATATATTATTATTATTGACTTGATCCGCCACATTGAATTGGGGACAAACACGATATGGTCACGGCTCAAAGCTGCTCATGGTTTCCACTAAATTAAGTACTATTAATGTTGCCATATGGTATTAAGCTGCTTGTATCTGCAAGAGGAGAATTAGAAGGTTAAGTCATGTAAAAGCAAGAAAGGAGTAGTAGAAGACCAAAACTTAGCTGAATTCATTTACAGGAGAGAATAATAAATCCTACTTAGCTCTTGCCTCTGTGCATATGCTCCAGAAGGAAGGAGGACTAAATTCCTGTGTAGGAATTTCAAAGGGATTTCTCATTTTGTTAAATGCTCTCTTGATTATTCTCCAAAAGTTATATTAATTCTTTCCTGAACAAATATATGAGACTGGGGAGGAACCGAATTCCTTATCAATGTTCATTGTACAAGATTATTCAAATTTTGTCAAGTTGTGTGATCTATCAAAGATAAATGAGGCTAAAACTAGGATTAAGAAAGAGACCAATTTGTCATCATATTTGCATGGAGAATTTATTCAAAGCACAAATATTCCGTGGTCATTATTCATTTTATGCAGGTGTAAATTTCCGAGAGGATGTTTCTTGATAGCAAACTGCAATCAAGCCAAAATTATTGCAATTTTAAACGAATTGTAATGATCCCGAATTGAAGTTTTATTTTCAAAACCCGCTCGACTCCTTGGGCTTAAAATATGGATGAATGTGACTGTCTCTCAAGTGCATTTGCAGAAACCAAAATTTTGGAACCAATTACCAAAACAAGATTAATTTATTTTTTAAAAAAAAAACTAATTACAAACTATTACGCTTAAATTATTTTATTTAAATGAAATGCGTTTAAATAAAATATATTATTTTCAAAGGTAAAAAGATTTTATTGTCCAAAATTCATATTCATATTTTGGTATTATATAATTATAATTATTGAGATATTTGCATGCTCGAGTTTTACTTAAAAACTACTTTTTTAATTAAAAACTAAATAAATTTTATATCTTTTTACTTCTATTTAAACTTAGTTCACCCTTCTTTGAGTTGTGATAGGACCAACAAGTAAAACGTACAAATTTCTGTTGTGCTTGAAATCTTTGCGTAAAGGACTGTGAGCATGTTTTGGGCCGAGATTGGTTGCTCATTAATTACGCAAGTTGGCAGCCCGATCCTCTTCCTGAGAGCGTAGAGCTGTTGATGTTGTGGACCAACAATTAGCTGGTTTTCTGTACATCTATTTTTCTAATCATAATTCCCGCCGCATTTTTGGACAAAATAATAATATTAAGTTAGCATAATTATTTAATTAAATTTCTTTATCATAATTTAAAAGTTAATTACTGTTTTAAAAATTTATGCCATTTCATCACAATTCTAAACAATAAATGATTTATTACACCGCTTTTTTCTTTTTTTGAATAAAAGATTTATTACACCACGTTAACCATCACTCATATATGTTCAAAAATTTCTTTATTTATTATATCGGTCCAAGTTGACTCAATCATGTCTGTAATTATTTGATAAACATTATTGATGAGTTGAATACAGTTGAAATTCTTTTTACCCGTTGATTTCAAATAAAAAAACCTGATCTATCCTAACATATACCCATGATGTAATTTTATGGATGATGTAGTTTATGTTATTACTTCTACTACTTAATTGTGTTATTAGTTATATTTATTACTTTTTTAAATTTAATATATATTAATTTATAATTATTATTTATTTTAAAAAATTTTAATTCGTAAAAATTATCTAACAATATTTTGTATTTATTCAATTCACTAAACACATATTTAATTGGGTATTATGCTTTTGATAATTCATCAATTATAAATCGGTTGAAATTTATTCTGAAGTTGAATCCCGACACCTGCGTACACTCTTTACTTCTCTTAAATCCTAATTTTACGAAGCCACTCGTTTATTCTTTGTGGTTAGGATTTGAATTTTATCAAAAAATGAATAGAATACGAATTCTAAAGTTTTAAATTTCTAATATATATAAAACCAAACTGTACAACTAAACCAAACAATTTTGATTGTGTTATTAAATTCGATGATGCTTTAGTCCAGCTTAATGGTAGGTAGTTCACAAATACTACCACTACATGAGTCAAACGGATTTGAATCGAGTTGAATTCATGAGAAATTATCAGATTTTTAAAAGTTTAATAAACACTTGACCTTTAAATTTTCCAATAATTCACTAAATTAATGGTAAATAAATTATAAATTCAATTGTATATTAATGTGTTTAAATCAGCAATCTAATAAGGAAAACTAATCTGTTTAGGCCTTTTTACTCCTTGCTGACTGCAACATAAAAGAAAAGATAAATATAGCCAACACTCCTAATGTCTCACATAACACAGGCCAGACTTAACTATATGCCGTACCTCAGTACTACTAGGAAGGAAGAAAGGAAGGAAGGAAGGAAGCCTATAAAATTGTCAACAAAGTCCAAAATGAGCATCATCAATTCAATTTGAGTTAGGAATTCAAATCAACATAAGTTAGTAATGAACCTTAACAAATGTTATATGACCTATTAACAACTTGGACTTGAGAGAGAGAGCCTAGGCCACTAAAACCCCTGTTTCTTTTTTGGGAGATATCAAATCACTTCAGGTAATTTTTCATCTTTGGCCCCTTCTTCACTACTACCTTAACCCTTAAATCTTCACAGATTCTTTTCCTGTTTCTATGTACAAAATAAACAATTGAAATCTAAACACCAAATGCATGAATGCAATGATGATAATGATCATGATCACAGTACTTGGTGTCTAAGCTATGGGGGAGTAAGCCTAGTTAATGGCTAACCTAGGTCGACATTGACCAGTTCTGGGTTTCCTCTTTCAGTCTGGTTGTTAACCAGTTCTATGCCCAGCTGCCCTTTGTCTCCAGCACCGAATGCATAGAGTTTCCCGGTTTCAGTGAGTGCAAATGTGTGGGCATTCCAGTATATGGAGTTGGTGAGGCTGATCTGCACCACTCGCTCGTTCAACCCCTTCAATGATGTTACTAGCTCAGGGCTCAACACATTAGCATGCCTATTTCCCTGACAAACACAACATTTATCAGGCTTCAGTATTTTTCAATAACTCAGTCAAAAAAAGAAGAGCTCTTTATCACACGTTCACAATAACAGCAGTTTTCAAAATTCCTAACATGTGAACAAGATTGAAGAATCAAATAATGGGCAGGTTCCTATATCCATTAACCACAACATCGGTTTCTCGTCAGTCAGCCATGTTGCTATCTTCATTTCAGAAGCTGTGCATATCAATACTGACAGAACAATTATAAGGCTTATCAATTTCTTCCCCCAGATGACAAAGATTCAACATGGAAATAGCAGAACACTAAAATGATACATGGAAATGTGACAGTTAGTCAGTAAACAGTTAAAGAACAGATAAAATATGAAAATAAAAAAGGAAAAAACAAAACAGGTGTATGCTCATCCCTTGACCACAAACCAGGAAATTAGAACCATCTTTCCGGTCAATACGAACCAAATCAATAATTCAGAAAATAAGTTTCTTGCCACTAAATAACCCTTCAACTAAATTGAAAGGCCAGACCTGTCCATCAGCAGCAGTATTGTGTCCAAGACTTGCGGATTCACCACAACCAAACGAGTACACATCACCATCTTCAGAAACCACAAAGGTTGTGTAATCCCCAGTAGCAACATGTACAGCTTTGACTTTGCTTAATGCTTTAACCACCTTAGGAACTGACTCACAGTCTTCATTGCCATGACCTAAGCACCCGTAACGTCCCCAACCCCACGTGCAAACCCGTCCATCCTTCCCAACCACAGCAGCATGCCAAGCACCAGCAGCAACCACCATAGGCTGGAGGTTCAAAAACTGAAACTGTTCAATTAATCGTGGGTACTTCTCATCAGTTCTTGACCCATGTCCAAGCTTTCCACCCAAACCACATCCAACCGAGTATACTGACCTGATGCAAGATGAAAGAGGAATGCATGGCTGAGAATACACGAACTGATAAAGGGAAATTATATAGCTATCTTTGGAACTTTAACTAGAAACAGAATTTTATAGCCTTGCTTCAAAATAAACAGATTGAGCAACTCACATGCCAGTTGGTTGACAAGCCAGAGCAAGAAGGTAGCAGTATCCAGCGGCAATTTGGACCACTGGTATGTTCTTAAGTGCCCCTAATAAAGGATGAGGTTCAACATCATTCGGTTCAGTCTGGTGACCAAGTTTGCCATCGTTTCCCCAAGAAAATGTATACACCCTGCCTTCTCTTGACAATACAGCAGTGAAGAAATTTCCTATGGCAGCTTGCACCACAAATATGTTCTTCAAGGACTCAACTAATTGTGGGGTCATAACAAGTTTACTTCCTTGAACACCATACTCAGCTTCCCCAAACGAGTCCTTTCCAAAGGCATAAACCTGACCAGCATCACTAATCAGCATTGTCCTACCAGGTCCCACAGCCGCTTGGATAATTCGGATTCCTTGCAGGGATCTGCAAGACAGTGAACCTCCATTAACTTTCTCTAGACCATTCCTTCACAGTCTCCTGCATTTACAATGTCCTGACTAAGTAGTTATCATAGAATTAGCAACCTGATTGGCCGTGGTTGCCATTCCTCTTCAATGGTGCCATGCCCGAGTTGTCCGGAGCTATTAGAGCCAAAGGTGTAAACTACTCCTTTTGATGTTACAGCAATGCTATGGCCAGGTCCAGCTGTTGCCTGTGACTTCTCCCGCCTGCAACATGCCTCTCCAGCCAGTAAAAACCTAAGCACCAGTTTCCATGAACCCCCACATCTTTCTTTCAAATCCTGACGTTCTTCAGGTGCCATTGGCTTAAATATGGCCCTTCTTTGGCACATATCCAGAGCAGCAAGTTCCGATATGGACAATTCAAAGTTGGGGGAAAAGTTTGCAGGCTGTCTAAAAAAGGAGCATGTAGCCTGCAACAAGCACATTCAAATCAAATCAGCAGCGCTATCAATTCTAACAGTAGAGAAAATCATCACAACCAAAAATTACAGCAAAATGGCACTTGCCTCTAGTTTTGCAAGATCTTGAGGATCCAAATTACAAGCCGTGAGGACATGGAGCACAATGGATGGGCTGGCAGCCAAAGGGAATTCTCCAGGAGCGGTGTCCCCAAAACAGTGACGTTGATTGCGTTGAAATGTTGATACAGGAGCAGTAACAATGGTGGTAATGGGCTCGTCGGTTATGTTATGATATTGTACAGTTGGGGTTCCACTAGTTGTGGTGTCCATGGGCACTGCCTGACGATTGCAGTGCCCAAACTTGGCAGATGAAAGGGTGTAAATATCTGGATAGAAGACAGAAATAGAAACATAGTATATCCTATGATCCCGGATGGTGGTAGAGTTAAACTTCAATGTCACATAGCAAGATTATGTACTATGGACAATCTAGGACGAATTACTAACCTCTAAGATATCAATTAGCAAACTTCAATTCTCAAACCTACACATAAAATACAAGAACAATAATAATTCCTTCTGTGAAAGCAAGTTAGAAGCAAACTGAATTAACACAAAAGTTGTATCCAATGCTGACAGATATCAACTGACGCACATTAATGAATGAATGAAGGTGATGATCAAACAAAAGAACGTGAAAGAAATTACAACAGCCAGAGAAGCCCAATAATGAAACGATCATCCAACAATAATATTGGCTGAGGAATTTCAGATTGTTATCCAAAAGAATGGGGGAAGAAATGGCAGTTTAAAAAAGAATGCGTTGAGTGATAAAAAACGTAACGGAAACTGTCAAGAAAAATGAATTGAAAATGAAACTGATTACGGAAGACCAAAAGAAAGAAACTTTGATGAGAAGAATACTATTCTTCTGTGAAAGGATATTCCGCGCCGAAAAGAATGCCAGAAAGCAAAGAATTCTGACATTAAAAGAGAAACTTCTGTTCACGTAAGCTCAATTGATCACACAAAGAATTCATGTTTGACCCGATCAAAACCAAACCAAACCAAACCAAACCAAAGAAGAAATTAGAACAATATGCATCGTTCAAAACCCATAAAAACAGGGCATATAGTTATCATTACTTTAGTTAAACCATAACTAGACAAAAAAAGAATGTGTCTTTCCACAAACCCAGGTCACAAAAAAAGCATCAGATGATGTAATTGCAGATTACACTTGATAACCAAAACAATCACAAAAGAACTCAACAAAAAAATAGAACAAAAATCACACGCTTCGTCAGTCACATTATGATCATCACAGATCGTGGCACAACAATTAAGAAACGAGGATTACACAAGATAGATAGACAAGATTGCTCAAAACCCATCTGCATCTGTCAACGATTGAAGCGAATTTCAGCCAAAAACTGAAAATTTTGGATCAAATTGGAGAGCAAGGCAGTGACTTTTTTCATCAGCGGAGGCTCTGTTTTGAAACAGAGTGAAAATTTTGGTTCCAAATTGGCAGGCTAATCTAGAAGAGAATTTGTTATACACATACCAGAGAGAGAGAGAGGATAGGTGGGGGGGAGAAGGAAAGGAAGGGAATTTCTTTGTTGAACAAAGAGTCGAATGAATGAGAATTGGCTTTATTTATCATTGAGAGAGAAAGAGACAGGCGTCTCTCTTCTTCTATGTATCTATACGTTTTATAAAAAAAAAAAAAAACAATATTGTTTCTACCGCAAAAATGCTAGTTTACAATTAACGCGACGCATCCTTTTTCGTTATCCACGTATTTTGGTTCAAGGATAACTCAATGGCGAATTTTGTTCGCCGGAGGTTATCAGGAGTTCAATCGGAATAGAGAACCTCTTTCTCTTCTTGTTGGTCTTCATTTAAGTATATTGAGAATTGTGAGACGATGGATATTTCACTCGTTGTGTTGTGACACGCTGGCTATTTTGGAGGCGAAATTCTGGGCCACTCTTTTTAGTAAGTTGATGGCTCCTCTATTTCTGCAATGTCGCACTAGAATTTAGATGTCATTCAAATATTTTTTGTGATTTTTATTATTCAGTTATTTTATAATAATTAAAAATAATAAAACATATACTTAATGATATGCAAAGTTTACAATTGGGTTAAAATTTCTGAAGATGGTAATTAAAAGATTGTTGTTTTAGAAAATATGAATTCACTAAAACTAAGCCATCAGTGTAATTGTACAAAAATAAAGCCATTAGGATAAAAAGTTAGAAATGCCTTGGATCTTTATTCTCATTCCTTGATTCTTACTAGTAAGCAACTAAAACAAGGTTAAATCGCCATGGGGGCCAATAGTTTTACCATAATAATAATAATAATGTCTCTCTCTAGAAAGTGTGAACTCTTAGCTCTCTTATTTTATCCAACCCTTCGTATGCCGTCCTGATAAAGGTATAATTGAAGGAAGGCGTGTAATTCTAAGATGCAAATTTGAGCAAGTTCTTCAAGGTTTTGGCATGTGCATGCCCAAGAAGCTCTAGAAAAAGCCACATTATGGTCCAGCCACCACAAGCATCGCAATGGAGATGCAAACTTTGCAGATTAGACCATCAAGAGGAGACATAAGTATACAGTCTTTTATAAAAGAGATTTTCGACAAAAAGACTAGGGTTGTGACCAGCTGAACCAGATTTTATGAATATTAGTACGGGTGTGAAT
>STGP01000592.1:0-12872 GCA_004918865.1 Caryocar brasiliense | reverse complement strand
TTTGGATACGGGTTGATCTATATAGGTGATTTAAACCTAATTCCTTCATCTCCCACTCATACATGATGGGTCAACTCTTATTTCATTTTCTACAACATCACACATAACAAATAAACAGTGTGACCTGTGTATACCTCAAGAACTCATTTGCTAATAACCTATTAGGATGATATGGCACCTTAAATAATCGAGCTTAGAGTAAACTTTGTATGTTGTATCTTAAATCATTTTATCACATTTCAACTCTCACAGCCTCTTTGTCAATAATATGTGTTCATAATTATGTTTTACACTAAGAAAACATAATTGATCGTTTAATGAACACTCAAATGTGATAATACTTAATAATGATCTTCCTCTTCTCACGACTCTCTTAGCCTTAATTTAACTTACTTTTCTAAAATTGCCCCACCAAACTGTATTATTCATAATTCTTTGACAACAACCTAAGATAGCAAATATTAAATTGAGTCTTAAGAAACTAATTGGAGTCGTAAGGGTACCAAAAATGAAGATTACTTATAACCTCCAGGGCTTCAGACAATAATAAGTAGATATTAAACTTGTCTCATCCTCTTTGGTCAAAACTATACATGTGTGATATGAATCACATATCATAGTATTTTCTCCTTTCCTATAAGGCATATATCTTTTCATAATAAAAATAAAACTGTACAGATGATAGTTAAACACCTCAATGTCTAACTTTAAATTCACATATCTACTCAAAACATAATCAAAGTAGAATTCACATATGACATTTAAGATAGATTACTATATTTAGTTATATATGATTAATCATAAACACATATGTTAAGCGACATTCATATTATAAACTTTGAGCATTCTTTATTATCACATCAGATAATAAAAGTTTATAACTGTCTTATATTTATTAAACACAAAGTTAATGGAAGTGATTGCCTGTGTAAATAGGCTAATCTTATATCTATCTAACATACTTCTCAATTCACAACAACATTTATGTACATAATATAAATTGTAATCACTATTTATCTACATAACAAAAATTATGAACAACTCAAATATGTGTATAAAAGAATCAAACATTGTAATTAGACTTTATTAATCAAATATGTATGGTACAATGAACATGTTGGGAAAAACAAATGATAGAAAATGCCTCAACATCTACGCAAGTCTATTGCCTTTACATGTTTTACAAATGCATCCTTTGTAATAGTTTGTTGAAGGGATTAACAATATATAATGCATAGAAATGTACTTTATATTCACTTCCTTATTTGCAACTATATTCTGCACAAAATTATATTTGATATTAATATGCTTGGTCGTGCCATGATATTTGGGATCCTTTCTATAAGTTATTGCAGCTTAGCTATTACTATTGATTGCCACAGGCTCAATAGCACTATTAGATACTCCTAAATAATTTAGGAAGTGCAGCTTCTTGCATAGCAGCTGAAAATGCCACAAATTCAACTTCTATCATAGATAGAGCTATACATGACTATTTTTTACTACTCCATGATATGGTACCATCACTAAGTAAGAAAATATCACCAGAGGTAGATTTTTGCTCATTTAAATTACCTCCCCAATCGGTATTATAATAGCCCTCTAATCAAAAACCTTTTACTTGATAATACAAAGCATAATCAGTTGTGCCTTTTAGATACCTTAGTATCCTTTTTATAAGATTGGATTGATATCTACACATTAGCTCAATGACATAGTAGATATCGGGTTTCATATACATCATAGCGTACATTAGGCTTTCAACTACATTAACATAAGAAACGTTACTCATTTGTTCCCTTTCAAATGGAGTCTTAATATGCATCCTTTGGCTAGGACCCTCACTTTTAGAAATAGAAGTATCGATGAGCTTATAATCTTGTATATTAAATTATTCAAGAATCTTATTAATATATGTCTCTTTGAAGGAGAAACAAATTTCTTTGAATGGTCTTTTGGAATCTTAACACCAAGAATATACGCAGCCTTACCCATATCTTTCATCTCAAACCTAGATGAAAGTCACTCCTTCATTTCTTTAACATACTCTTTGTCATTACCTACAAGATTACTTAAGACTGTATATCGATATTCGAAGTCGGCACACTTTGTGCTCATAACCTCACTCAACGAAATCTATAGGTTGCTTTATATGGATTTTCTCTTCTAGTTCTCAATTGAAAAATGTGGTCTTTACATATATTTGATGAAATTCAAGATTCAAACTAGCCACTAATGACAAAAAAAGTCTCACAGAGGTAAACCTCACAACAAGTAAGAAAGTCTCATTATAGTCAATATCTTTCTGTTGTATATACCCCTTAGCTACAAGGCGAGTTTTGTATCCTTTGATACTACTATTAGCCTTATGCTTGACTTTGAGAACCGACTTGTTCCCAATAGCCTTACATCCTAAAAGTAAATCAACCAAGTTCCAAACATGATTTGATTGCATAGACTCCATCTCTCCCTCGATTGCTTTAATCCATTTCTCTTTATTGGGGCATGTAAGAGCCTTATTTACATTTCTAGGCTCTTCATTATCTTATGAGGTAACAATCATAGCCTCTTCTTCAATCTTAGAATGACGATGAGGGATGTGAGGTCGATTCAATCTCGTAATTGAGATTGTGACATTAATTCATCATCAATGTCCATGTTACTTCCACTAGGGCTAACAATATCAAATGGACCTAAATTAGGTTGGACTTCAGTAATATTATAAACTAATTTCCCATCACCAAAAGTACTCCCACTTGGATGAGTGTCCATTTGAGTTTGAGCAGTAGAAGCTAGCTGATCCTCCATCTCAAATAAATATAAGTCATGACTTATCTTGCCTTTTCTTGAAAACTTATTTTTTAAGAATGTGACATCTTCATATTCATCTATGAACACGTACCCTTCAGAATGTTATGAGTATATAATAAAGATACATTTCTTTCCCATTTGACCTAATTTTTCAAATCAATAGGAAAGATTGTGAACAAAAGTGGCACAATCTCGAGGTTTTAATAAATTCAAATTTGGTTTATGTTTCATCCATAACTCATATGAAGTATTAGTAACTGACTTAAAAGGCACTCGGTTAACTACATAGGTAGCGGTAAGCAAAGCATCACCCTAATAGGTGATAGGCAATTTTTGTTTATGCCATCATAGACCTAACCATCTCTAGCAAAGTCTATTACACTTTTCCACAATACCGTTTTGTTGTGGTGTATAAAGAATAGTCAACTAACGTTCTATTCCTTTTTTATTATATATTTGTTTAAATTTATCAGAAAAATATTCTCTACCTTAATCGGTTCTTAAACATCTTATTTTATTGTTTAATTGATTCTCCACTAATTTCATAAACTTAACAAAAAAACTTATTGATTTAGATTTGTGGGGAATCAAATAAACATATCCATATTGAGTGTAGTAATCAATAAACATCATGAAATAATTAGAACCTTGCCTAGCACTCATATTCATAGGACCATAAATGTCAAAATTAATCAATTACAATGGAGTCTTGGCTCTTGTATCATTTCTAAATAGTTCTTTTGCCATTTTTCTTGCTAGGCAATAATCATAAGTAGACATTTCTACTTTACTCAAATTATCAAGTAAGCTCTTTTTAACTAATCTATCCATTCTTTGTTAGCCAATATGATCAAGCTTAACATACCATAAATAAACATTATTCACATTCACATTAGAAGATGTGAAATGGAAAAAACTGACATTATTATTATTATTGTTCATATACAATACAATTAAACCATCTTGAAATTGATTAGTACCTTACAAGAATTGTTCTAAGTACAAATCAACTCCATATTCATGAAAATATAAAATAAAACCTAACTTAATCAATGATACAATAGACATTAAGTTTTGCCGAATGTTGGGTGCAAACAACACATCATATAGGTAGAGGGTTCATCCACCATACAAATTTAGTTTGTATGTACCAATCCTAAGAACCTCCACCTTGGAGTTATTTTCTACATATATCCACTTCGAACTATATGTGATTCATCAAAAATCTATGAAGGCTTCACAATCCTTCGTTATGTGGTTGATTGCTCTACAGTTTACAGTCTACAAAGGATGAGATTCAATTAGAAAGATAGAACTAGTAACATATGTAACGCACTTTTATGTTAAAAGATCGCATACCTTCTCTTGCTCAACACAATCACGAGCAAAATGTTACTTTGCTCCACAATTGAAATACTTGATTTTTGCCAAGTTCTTCTTCTTCTTCTTCTTGATAAGCCCCTTTCTCTTATATCATTGATTAAATTTAGGTCTCTTTGAGGCAAAACCCTTCCTTTTAGCATTATTAAATGCACCTACTTTCTTTTATGCTTTTGTCCACCTTGTGAACTATAGCTAGCTAAGTATATATTTATACTTTACCTATTGGAGCTAATGCACTTATCCTTGAGCTTCAAGTGACGCTTAACATCTGCCAATATTGATACTGTAAGTGAGGTTTATCTTTATATGCTTCCAACTTTGGGGATGGGAGTAAATCATAGCTTGCACTTGTTGTTTGTCTGTCAACACATGACTGGCATCTCGCAATTCATTTACCATATTTGATATATAACGCAAGTGCTTTTTCATACTGTAATTGGGGCACTTCTTGTATGTGTCAAACTTTATAGTTAGTACCCTCAACTTGATTACGGAAGTATGACCAAAGTTTTCTTTAAGAGTAGACCACATATTATTCACAATGTCATATTTCCTAAACTACCTGATATTGTCATCATCTATACTACTGCATAAGGTGATGCGGGCCAAGGAATTCTTTTTCTTCCTTACCTCATAGAGTTTTTGATCTCACCTAACTTGAGCTGAGGTACCCTCTTCGGGTACATCCATGAATATATGTGAGCCTCGGAGTCTCTTGCTCTTCCAATATACATTGAATTTTCATACTCCAAATATCATAATTATAGGCATTGAGCTTATCACCATGTTAAGTTTGGCGACAATATTCTTAGTAGCATTTGACATACTGACATAAAAACAAATATAATACACAAAATAAGAGACATACTTAAGTAAATATGTACAAGCCTAAATCATATACATACTAATCTATACATTAGTTAATAATGTCAAATATATTGTATATAAGCCTTAAAATCGAAAGTTCACCATGTTCCTAATCATCATCTAAGAACTAACATGCAATATACTCAACATAATTGAAAATGCAAAGATTCATATCTCAAATTATTTACAATTCAAGATTAAGTCATATCATTCAACAACAAATATTGAATTTAAATCATAAACCTAAAATCACTAAGATTTTAGACCTTTCAATCTCAATTTATAATATTAATCACTTTATTGACCATTAATATATGCTCCAATAAACATATAAGAAACAAACTCATCAAAAAATCACCAAAAAGATTTCTTGGTAAAGAACTACACAGCCAAGCCATGTTCTATTCTGTTTTGTTATTTTGAGAAATAGATAACTACACGGCCTAACTGTATAGTTCTATAAGTTACATAGGCAAATTGCGTATTTTTCTCGAATAAAAAATTTTGGAACAGAAAATTATAAGGTCAGGCTATGTAAACCAAGAAAAAATCTAAAACGCAAACAGAATACTACATAGTCTAACTATGTAAAACAACACGCCCATGCTGTTATCGAGTTTTTTTCCAAAAAACATAAAACATGGTCAAACCATGTTTCCTGGAGATTACACAGCCTAGGTTGTGTTTTTCTCATGACGGTAACAACAATAATATTTTTTCACCATCTCCTCCAAAAATGTTCTTTAGAATTTGTTTTATATGATTATATGGTCAAATTTCAGATTAATTAACTCTAAGGGGGTTATTTGAGATCAAATGTTCATAAACATATAAAACGTCTAATTTATGACTTTTGACTTACTTACTTTGAAGATCTATATCTCCCACATACAATTATAAAAAATGTTCAATGTTTATCACATATGAAAACACATATTGAATACTATCCAAAGATATATAACATGTATGTTAAACCATAACATACAATTCTAAAAGTACAATCAATGACAGCCTATTCAACAGATTTATGACATAATATACAAACATATAAATGAGTTTAACACTTTATACATGTAATTCATATAAAGATTAGACTTGAAAACAAGTAATCTGGCTTTGATACCAATGTTAGAAAACTTAATTGTCATATTAAAAATCATAATTTCTAGAATCAAATACAGAATTGCACTGAAATATGAACAATATTCATGGTTAGCCCAAGTTTTACACTAAACCATTTGAATCGCAAATACATAGTGTAATCACATGCATCAAACACAGACTACATTAATATATCCACAGTTTAAATGTTATTTCAATATAGAAAATTAGATTTGCTTTAAGAAAAATGAAGAAGATAGTCTACTTATTCTTGAAAGAAAGTCCAAATAAATACCTTATGCACTTAAGTCTAAAACTCTGAAGTTTTGGTAATAATTTTAGTTAGTTTTTCTACAAAGAATTTTCTTAATTAGTAGAGTCTCTCTCTATAAACTACAGAATGCATAATTTGCATGCATCTTTATAGACACATCCATTAGCAAATAGAAATACCTATTCACTTATAATCATAATATTTGTATGGACCTCATATATGCATGTAACCTTTTAATCAAAGCGATTAGGGTGTTTTAACACCTTTTCTATAAAGATACATTTACATACAATAGACATTAACCATTAATTATGTCTTTTATATCCGAGTTGACTCATATGGGTGACCCAGACCTAATTTCTTAAATCCTTAATCTCATAGCAATTTTAAGACAAAGTCATTATCCTACAGTAACCACCTGACAGCTTGAACATTGAGTGAAGAAGTGTGTTCGACATCCTCGGGCTGTGCATCGAGAAGGTTATTGTGGAGATCGATGGCAAGTACTCACAAATAAAAGATGAAGAGAGGTTGTTGGAGTTAGGTGAGTAGAGATCTCCACAGCGAGGCATCTGTGAGATATTGCTACTTCGATTGGAAGGGTTAAAGCATAATTTGTGTTGGAAAAATTCAAATATGGTATGATATATATGAGCGGAAGTAATTCATTAACCCATGAAATCTTTTTCAAACCAGATCAAGCACTAATAGAATCATCAATACAATAAGGTAAATAAATTACAGATCACAGCTATTACACAAAACAAGAATACCAAATTTACGTGGAAATGCCAAAAATCGGGGGGAAGCAAACCACGGGACCAAAGTCCATTTCAAAGTTCCACTAGTCACTAGTTAATAATATACTAATATTCTCTCTAGTTACAAACTATAGATAAATATGTTAACAAATATAAAAAAGAAAATAATATATTCTTGACACACAAATATATTCATGACAATCACCAACATTAGTAGGAATTAAACAAGAATAGAAGTTAGAAAAATTTCACCGAAAATAGACCCAAGTCTAGTTTGAACGAAAAATAGAGTTAGAGAACTTCTAACATGATCTTCACTGAACAAAAGTTAGATATACGAGTTTTCAATACGTCTATAAAATTTTAACTTAATCTGACGATGTTTCATTATACGATCGTCAACTTAATAAAGCTGCTCTAATTTTTCCTCTTCTTTTTTCTTTCTTCTTTCTTTTCTTTTTTTTTGTTCTTTGCTGCGATGTGTTCTCTTTTGTTGCCTTACCTATTCTCTTTTTCAAGGTTACTTTTTTATATCCACTAAAAGTGAATTTCTTTCTTTATTTTTTTTTTTGTAAAATATAAATATGAACAAACCAAGATTTTAAATCTTTACAAATACAATCATTTGTATCAATAATATTTATAAGTCATTCTCCGTATATATATATGAAAGGAAAACCACCCAACAATTTAGAAAATTTAAAAATAAAAAATACTAATAAGATATTACCACATCATTAAGCAAATGACACATAAGCTCAATTTGAAGAGTTCACCAATAAATGGTTCCACGTGATTATCGTATCTTAAAATTCAGGGACGAAATTTTTAATTTTTTAAACTACAGGAAGCTAACTGTTGTTTTTATTAAACTTCAGAAATCTCGTGCAATTTTTCTTGTAAGTTTCTGGGGGGATTTTGGTGCCCGCAACAGGAACTAAAGCCTAGAATGGAAGCGCTTCTCAAAACAAAACGTACTAATATTGCAAGAAAGTAAAGATGTCGCTATCCTGGAAATTATTAACCAGTTCATAGAAGAAGAAAAGAATTTGGTAAAATCATTATTAGGAAATATTAAAACACCAAAGCGTATAACTTGGAAGGAATGCTCACAATTTAACTTTGTGCTTAACAAACTTGTTATTCCTTATCTTCTTGAAATTAATTTTCGAAGATCCCTTTTCGAGTTGGACTGATCGAGGCGGTCAGTTCGTACATAATTCATGACAAATTGGTTCTTGGGTTCGTGATCAGACCAATATGGCGATCAATTCTCAGATACCGAGTCAACCTTCGTCATGTTCAGTTGCGGTAGATTATCCATGGCCAACAACAATAGCTATTGAATTGTTCATGTAACATTGTTCTCAATCTATATGACCAAGCGACTGTTTCAATGCCCTCCTGAGCCCATAAACAGGTCGAGATTGTCTGAAAAAGGCCATTTATACACCATTGCTTTACATAATTCCCTAACTTGCTAGAGTTCCATTAGTCAAAATGCTGACCGAAAGGCTAACATTTGTCATACTGCTAACATGCAAGACTTCCATTAGTCATACTGCTACGACAACCGTGTCTCCTGGACGATTTGATCCAAGCAAAATATCATAACCACGACAAAAACAAACTCTACCGCGTATCACGGCGGCATAGTGAAAAATTCAACCATTTACATTATATCAATTTTGTTTGTTTGAATGCTCAAAATTGGGGACAACAATGTTGAAACTGGTGAACAAACGATTTCCTAAAAGAATGTTACAAGAAGACCCCGGCTACATCCAAGGCACTTCTGTAATTGCTACTTACAAAAACAATCACAAGGCATACATGTTGTATGCACAATGGTTTCCAGAAAAGCTATACACTTGCACTGTCAAGTTGGGTCGCCTGCCAGCCTTGGAAACATCCACTCCTTGGTCGTGTTGTGTGTCTGTCTTCAAAGCCTTTTAAAAACGATCTAATTGTAAGGTGCTGTGAAGCATGTGTCATGAAGGATGCTAAAACGATTCCTCCAGTAACCATCAATCCGAACCTGTAAAGAAATAACGGAGCCTTACTTTTCCTTGTGTCTAAAGGGTTATATAAGCAACAAGCATAGTTGGTTGTTCAAAAATGAGAAATAAATGACATATCGATGCAAACTTTGGTCGAGCAAACTAACTTACAAACAGAGCAGTAATCCCAAAAATGCATGGCAAGGATGGAGCAGCAATAGCTAAAACTGCCATCCTGATACTAGCTGTTGAAGACCTGCAACAGATACAAGAACTATGAACCAATTTCTGGAACTATAATCAAGATTAGAGGGAAATTTACAGTCCAAATCAGAAAACCTTTTCCCATCTCGTAATCGAAAGACTCTGGATCAGAGGAAATAGTTGCTGCTTGAGCAGCCACTGTCTTTCCCCATAGAGAGGTCAAATGGAGAAATACCTCCAAATAAAAGAACAGAAATTGTGAACGTCCACTCGTACAATAAGGGCAAACCAGTCCACGGCGTCACTTGTCGAGGCACAATTGCAAGACTAAATGTAAGGGACGCCAGCGCAGCCATAAAGCATGCCATGATAGAAACTCCACCCAATTATCCAGGAACCCTGGACTAGACGGCATTAGAAAACCGTTTAACGTCACTGGGAATAACTGAACTAGTGCAGTACATGTGACTACATCGAAAGTGATAAAAGTCAAATACAAGCAGCCATGCCCTTCAAACTGGGAGGAGAAGAAAGTGAGAAATAACATGAAGGTTGGAATTGATAGTGGATGATGAAGAGAAACCAGCATATTCAAGTGCCCCATGTGATCTAATTTGGTAGGAGGCAAAATAATACGGCATACAAATTTACAAATGAACTGAGATAGTAAGATGTCTGGTAAATTAACCCCATTAAAGGAAGAATCTTTCCCACAACATATGTTCCAGCCAGAGAATAAGAAACAAAAAGAAGTAAAAGTACAAGAAGAAGAAATCAGGCTGTAAAGATTGTCAAGTAGCAGAGTAAGTTTTCATAAAGTCCAATACCTGCCAGACATCAAGAAGTTTTAGAACCAAGATGTCCACCAGTCCCACGGTTTAAGGGGGCCAAGTGTCTCGTGAATAACACGGAGTTCACTCTCATCTACCATCCACTGCACATATGCACAAAAAGACAAGAAAAATTTGACTGTCAAATGAAAAGTAAATATTAGTCATTCTTCAAGAATCCTTTATCTATCTGCTTAAATAAAGGCCCCCTGGCAATCAAAGAATATATATCCGAAACTGATCATAGCAACAACGTTCAGGCCAACGAACCATAGTGTTTTTGTAGTTTGATACCCTGTTATTTTGTGAGCCACAAAAACTTGATTGTCTATTCATATATTACAATATATATATATATACCATGTATGTTCTTAATAGCAAAGACATTATTAATAAAATTATAGTAATTTTTCTATAATCATGTTATCATTTACATTCATGCTATGCTAATTAATATAATATATACAGTTCATTTTTATTTCTTAATAACTTCCTATTTTATGATGTTTGCTCTCAAGCGGTAGCATAGATGTTAATTATATCCAATTTGTTGTTAATATAATCAACCCATGTTCTGTTTTTAGTTTTTGTAAAGATCTTTCTTTTAGTTTCAGTGTATGTCGTATCTATATCTGAAAAATATTCAATGTTAGAGTGATCATAAATTTTGTATAGTAAACCACGTTCAAAATTTGTTTTAATGTTGTCCAATGAGTAACTCTTAAGAAAGACATGAATTGATTTACAACACTAACTAGATATTTAATGTTAGGATGAATCACTATAAAATAATTTAATTTATCAATCAATCTCTTATACATTTCAAGATTTTTAAATAGCTTATCATCCTTTATTGTCATCCTCTGCTGTAAGTTATAAATTATAGGCCATTAATGTACTACAAAACTTAGCACCTAGTTTTTCCATTTTTACAAACATATGAAGAACATATTTTCTTTAGGGTAAAAAGATACCTTTATTATACCCATGAAGTACTTTAACAAACATAAATATTTTGTCTTGTTAGGTGTGAAGAAATGATTTGAGAAATAGAATACTTATTAATATATACAATTAATAGGATTAAGCCAACTTTAGAATGTTTATAGAATATCGAGAGATCACACATATTTTTTTTCATTCTAAACTCTTAAACTGTCTCACTGAACCGTTCAAATTAAGTTAGAAGATTTTGCTTTAAAATATATAAAAACTTCGAAACCTTACAAACTTTACCAGACTGTCCCTAAGCAACAAATTTAGGCGATTGTTCCATATAAACTTTCTCCTGAAGTAGAAAAATATACTTGATATCTAATTGGTGTAAAGGCTAGAAAAAAAAAAATGCCTCGCAGAAGAGCGACAATCCAAGATCCTACATCGTCTGAGCATGCTTCCCAATCCATTTTGCTAAATCTGTCACTGCTTAGGTGTTCTACGCGAGCATCCACGACAGAAGCGTCATCGTCACGCACACCTTTTAGACCACCTTCTCAACAAAGGCAAGTAAACCTAACGCTTGAGTCACCGGAAGTTCCACAGTGCCCTTGGCTATTCTAGGATGACGAATAGCATCTCATGCACCCGCTATATAAATGAGGTTGCATTATCTGCCGTATGGTTATAGGATCGAGTCTCTAGATTTTTAGGAAATGTCAGGTGGAGTCGGTTTGTCTGTTTCAGGTCACCTACTTTCGTTGAGCTGACCCTTAATCTCTGAGCAACCTGGAATGTGAGTTATACTCTTTTTCACTCAAGCTTTGTAGACTTTTATCTAGGATATTAAGGGTGAACTACTTGATCACTTTAAAGACATTCAATTTGATCTTTTTCTTTCCACACATAGGCGTCTGTCGGATCCCGGATAGTTTCATGCTTACCAGGTTTGGTCCAGCCTATCCATCACCTGCGAGTATAATGTGAGTTCTTCCAAGTCCTCCTGATTGCGAGACTCCGCTCGTAGGTATATCCACCAATTTATAGCACATTCACTTTTTGGGAGAGGGAATAGTACAAAGGTAGTGAGTAAGAATGCGTTTTTCTTTTTATGGGTGATGATGACAAGTACGGGTATTGGTTATGCAGTCATCTTCGACGCGCCGCCTGGTGTACTAGTGGTAGGATTTGCAGAAGGGACTTGGTCACATTGATTGCGGAGTACTTTTCCTTCCAACCCGACCCTATGCGTTTCCGCCCTATCGAGGGTAATGTGATGATTAACCTAGAGACGATGGTCCATATGGGACTGTGTGTAAAGGTAAGGGCATGTATTATTTGTTGGATGAGCAGGGTAGGCAAGTGTTCCATAAGAGAGATGATAGGATGAAGAGCATGCACTTTTAGAGGGTACCTCAGAATTCTTACGTTCCACCACTACCTTCGAAGCTATCACCCACATAGGCTACCATCAAGGTGATATTTGCACACTTTACAGAGGATGGATGCCCGTTCTAAAAAATAGCCTTATTTTTTTCTTAATCTTTTTTATTACTATAATAAAAGTGATAAATATATTAAGGGTTTTATTTTCGTTGGAATAAATCAAAGAAAAGAAAAAGAATTTAACTTTAACGAAATCAAATGAAAAGAAGTTATCCAGCAGAGTATTTAAAAAAATAAATTTAAGGGCAGAATTAATCAA
>STGP01000578.1:0-12472 GCA_004918865.1 Caryocar brasiliense | reverse complement strand
AAAACTTCGGGGGAGGTGGTGGGGGTGGTGGAGGAGGAGGTGGTGGTGGTGGTGGAACTTGAGCTGAACTATCTTCTCTAGGTTCATTAGAAATGGAGCACGTTGGTCTTGGCGGAGGATTTGGAATACGCAGAGCCCTTTTCTCAATGTCTAATGATGATGCCATAATTTTGTTGCTCTCTTGGCAGTTTCCAAATATTTGGGGTCTTTGAACCATAGCCAAATCATACTTTTCAGAAGCAAATTGATCTGCTTCCTTTTCCATCTCTTTCCCGCACATAAAACCATCAGATTGCCTTCTCTTACTTGGCGCCAACTCTTCTATGCAGAACTTGGATCCACTTATTGAATGCCTTCTGCTAGGACTTTTCCCTTCATCCAAATGGACCCAACTTTTATCGGGGCACTCTATGCTTGGCAAATCTTCGTCAGTCAATGGCCATTTCTTCAACTTCTTAATCAGACTTACTCTCTTTGTACTACTACACTGTAAGGAATCGCTACTCCGGCAAGAAAATGAGGCAATGGACTCATTGCTCTTCTCTATTGAGTTGGGGCTTGTGGCTTTATCAGAATTCGTAGTTGAGCATGAATTGCGCAATTCATCTCTTAAACATGAATTGACCCACCGAAGGTAGGCAAGCTCCTCAACTTCATTTAGTCTGCTCATCTGGAGGCCCTCTACTTGCTTACACAAATCCTCATTTGTGTGTCTCAGCAAAGACGCCTCAGCTTTTATTTTTGCTACAATGTCACTCTGAAAAAATTCAAGAGAAGGTAAAGTAAGACAACACGAAAAATTGTTGAGGACCAAAAACAAGAGAAAGCATGCTAAGAAACAACTTTAAAACATTCAAGGCAGATGAACAGAATTTTTGAATTTTTTCGTCTTCTTCCGATTGAAGGGATTGGATAATATCATGCAAGGTTGAATACAGAAATACACAAATAGATATAGAATTTTCTGTTTTTTCATTAGTAAGCCAAATCTTTTACCAACCAAGCAAAGAATACAGGATAAGGAAGAAAGAGGATACCTCAGAAGCCTTGGCAAGAGAAGCCAACTGAGACTCCAAAGAAGAAAGCTTGCAAGAAAGATTTCTCTTTTCCATCTGCAG
Organism: Caryocar brasiliense; assembly: GCA_004918865.1. Classification (NCBI taxonomy): domain Eukaryota; kingdom Viridiplantae; phylum Streptophyta; class Magnoliopsida; order Malpighiales; family Caryocaraceae; genus Caryocar; species Caryocar brasiliense. The sequence goes on along the minus strand of STGP01000578.1, from coordinate 11,354 downwards.
CTCCTTGTTCAACCTCCTCAACTCCAGAACTTCCATTTCATTGCCTTCCCTTTTAGCTGTATTTTCTGAAACCAAACACATTTCAGCCACTTGCTCACAAAGAACCCTATTCTCAATCTCTAAAATCCCAACTTTCTTAGAAAGCTCATCAACCTCATTTTTCCTGGCCTCAAGTTCTCTTTCAACATCAAAACTTTTCCCATTCCTCTTAAGCTCTGACAACTCTGATTGCAGCTTCAACTCTCTTTCTTTGGAGTCCTGAAGCAAGCTCCTCAGATGGTCTAATTCCAAGAACAAGTCACGTGACCCTGAGGACTGTCTCTTGTGTTGACCCTGAAAAGCGTGAGGATGGACTTGGGCTGCCGCAACCGAGCAAGATAAATCACCGATGAGAGACCTTTTGACGCGTGAATGAGATTGCAAAAACGGGTTGTTCTGACTGTTGGTTTCCGAGTTCGACTGTGGAATTCTCTTGCTTGCAAGTGTTGTGGTGATGGTGGATTGAGACTTGGTTTTCTTGTCTGCTGCCGTGAAGCCCCTGACGATGTTTGAACCCCAAGAAGACTTGATTCTCGAGGCATTGTTGTTTGATTTTGTGTTTTGTGGCTTTGGTGCTTGATTTTGATCAGCAAACTTCGATGCTTTTGATCTGGTTTCAACTGGGTTTTCTTCTCTCATCATAAAAAGTACATAAAAGGAAAAAGGCCTTAAATTCGGAGAAACAAGGAACTGCCGAAGCCCAGAAAAAAGACTGAAGAGCTCAAAACGAAGCTCTGTGGAAAAAGGAACGCGGGTTGGTGAGATTGTGTGATTGATTGGTATGTATGAGGATGGATGATATAAATGCAAAGAGCCCTGAAGACCTTTGACCAGAGAATGATGTGGAAGTGGAGCTGTGGAGAGTAATGAAACAATGAATGAAAGAAGAATCCCTGTAAGAAAAGTGGCAGCCTTTTTGCCTTTCGTTATTACAGCAATTTGAAAGTTTGAAATTTGAATGTTGTCGCTCTTATCAAACGCACATTGCTTCCGTTTGAGAATGCCGAGGGAACGAGGGCGTGCAACGGTCGTTTTCTGTGCCAGGGCCCCACAGGCAACCGGGCTCAAGCAGTGCTGCAAACAGTTTCGGCCTATAAAAGGCTTCAAAGCTCCTTTATTAAAGTTTTTATTTGGTTTAGCATTTTTTTTAAAAAAATTATTATATAATTTTAAAATTATTAATTAATTAATAAAAATTATAAATAAATAAAAATTTTTAAATTTATTTATTAAATAAGTCGATTGAATAATACTTATTTAATTTATACAAAAAATTACACAAAATTTATTTATTAACATTTTAAATAAATATATAAAAACTTTTAATTTTTAATTAATTATATTATATATATACTTATTTATTTCCTTTAATCAATATTAAATAACTTTAAATTCAACTTAAATTTAATTAATTTAATAAATAATTTTTTTAAACTTTCAATTCAATTTATAAATAAACAAATTCAAATCCTGCGCTCGGCGACTCACTAAATAGAAAAATAGGTTTGATAATGAGGGTACTTTCGTAATTACAGTTTTACTTAGAGATAAGCAAAGGCCCTTGCAGAAGGGAGCAGCGACGGAAACCCGAAACCATAGAGAGAAGACAGGAAAGAAAAAGGAAGAGAAGATTGATTATTAGGACCGGGAAGATTTGGTTTTGCCCTGGCTAAAGGCCAAGCAGGCTGTCCGTAGGTGCTCTTGCATTCGTTTCTGCTTCTCTTTTGAGTTAGACATCATTGAATTCGGTAGTTGGAGGTTCTAATGTAATGCAACTTTTAATGTATGTACGGACCAAGCCGAGAAGTCGCTTGAGGTCAGTCATGTTTATGGTTTAATCTGGTTTTTGAGCGCCTAACTGATATGGAGGTCTTAGTTATGAGGAATGGACAAATGGGTATCTCTTTTTTTGAAAGTGGTGGGAACCCCAATCCCAGTTATGGCTGGAAGCCTTTTTCTTCACGTGGGTTTTCGAATTGCTGTCGACCCATTTTCGGCGTTCCATTTAACCACTGGAACAGGAAGAGGATGAGAGCTTTCGGTCTAAGAACTAAGGCATTGTCGAAGGGAGTGTCTGATAATGGGTTGGTTGGTGGTACTCTTGTTGAGAAAGAATGTGAATTCAAGCCATCTTTCAATGAGTATTTGAAGGCTATGGAGTCTGTTACAGCTGTTCGGAAGAAAAGGCAACTAGATAGATCAGGTGGGAATAATTTGAAGGATAATTCGAGGCAAAGTACTACGCCATCATTGCCGAGAAATGAAGGAAATGTGAAATTGAGGAGGTTTAGTAGGTTTTCTGATCAAGGAAATACATCCAAACAAAAGCACAATGATGAGTTTGAGGTAAATAATGGTGGAAAAATTGGTGCAGAAGATGTATTTTCTGGTGAATGTGATAGTGAAGAAATGGGAACTGGAGATTTGCATGATAATTCGTTCAGCAAAGAAATTGGTGCAGAGGCATCGTTGTCTCCGATGTTAAGAATTAATGAAACTAAGAACACCCAATATGCACGAGAAAGTGCTGTTGTGTCCAATGTTGAAGGAAATGCGAGCACCATGGGCATACAAAAAGACCTTGCTTGGAAAAAGGGAGAGGTTTCCCCCTTTAAAGTAGTGGAAAATGGTGTTAGAAGCAATCAAAGCAGTCACAGACTTGTGGGTGCTCGGTCTTCTGAAGATACTGACAATAAAAATGTGAAGAAAAACAACCTTTTGACTATAAGCAATCAGAGTTTCCATGACAGTGTTGATTTTGATGAAGGTTTGGAAGTAGAAAGAGCTGCTTTCAAGAGTTTTGAGGAATTAGATGGAGCTACTGTCAGGACTCCGGTATCAAAGAGGGAAATGGAGGAGAGAATTCAGAAGCTCGCAAAGCAGTATGAAATCTTTGCCCTTTCTGTTTCCCTTGTACTTTCTGATTGCAATTTAAGGCAATTTGTATTATATGTTTACATTGGAATGTTCTTGTACGAAGTATGAATACACCTGCGCACGTGTGTTTGTATATACACAATTCACATGTACTAAGTATTTGAATAGGGAAAGCTTCTACTTATTTCAATGTTCAGCCCTGTTTTTACTGTATCAAGTTTTGGATTTAATCAGAACTTGTATACCACTGCAACACGTGGGAACAGCTCCTCCTTGCTCAACTTTGTGTGCCAACTGCAGCAAACCTTAATGTTTTCTGTTCCAATTGATGCAAAGGACAACTCTTTTTAAGACCATCAAGCAAGCAAAGATCTTTTTCTTCAACATAGACTATTTTTTGGGAAGTAATTCTTGTTGTGCAATTCTTTGCCAAACTTCTGGAGAAAATCACATTATTTCTAACATTCCCAAATATGAGCTGGTATCCCTTTTTTTGATGAGTTTTGTTTCTAATACTTGGATGCATTAGTTATATTTTTCTATACAAATTTGAGGAAATGATGATATATTTATATGATGGCTAGTTATATGAAACGCATGTATGCATCTTTATGCATAGGCAATTTTTATTTATTCAGTTTTTATAAGAAACCCAATAATTGATCGTCCTCTGGTATATGTAGAATTCCTTTCCTAATATCTTATGTAACTTTTGCTGTTTATAATGTGAAATGCTCATTTCCTACCCAGCTCCTCTTTTCAGAAGGTATGAAGTAGTCTTAGCCCTCAGTCAGCATTTTCTTTGATATTACAGATAGTATTAGAAAAAGTACCACCCAACTTTATTGTGTCAAACAGCAAAGCTGCTTGGTTGAGTCAAGCACACAACAATAATAGAAGAGGATTGTAACAACACTTTCCACCCTTTGCATCTGTTTTTATGTTATCTAACTAATCATAAAATGAAAGAAAACATTTGATCTCTTGTATACTTGTAGAGATTGAGTTTGTATCTTACCTAGTTACATGAAGAAATATATGAAACAGATTTTTCATTACAATTGTTTATAAATTTTGTGGTCCAATGATTAACTTTCCATGCAATATTTTAGTTATTTATGCCCTCACTTTATGCAAATTCAGTCTGTTATATGATTGTAATGTTTTATTCTAATCAGACTTTATCATATACTTTTTTTAACTTAAAGTATATTCTTTTGATAGGTTGAATGGTGCAGACATCAATATGCCTGAGTGGATGTTCTCTAAGATGATTCGCAGCGCAAGAATCAAATTTACGGATCATTCTATATTGAGGATTATCCAGCTATTGGGTAAACTTGGAAACTGGAGACGAGTGTTGCAAGTAATTGAGTGGCTTCAAATGCGTGAGCGCTTTAAGTCCAATAGGTTGAGGTATTCTATTCTTACATTCACCAATGCTCTGATATTGGGTGTGTTAATTCTTTTTGTGGCACTTCCTTTTTTAATATTAATTGGTTGTGAAACTTAATGCAATTCATTAAAATGGAGTTTGTCTGAAGTGTTACTGCTCCTGAAAGATATTCTGTTCCAAAGCCACCCTCATTACATTCTCGTTTTATTTGGTGTTATTTTGTACATGGAGATATGTGAGTGTGGATCTTTCGTTTCATCTGAAGGGAAAGCAAGAACCACAGATTTTAATTGGTATTCTGAAATATTACTTAGATGACTGCTTACTTCATGTGGAAGTATTAGAGCTGTGCTGTAAATTGTTCATTGACATCTGCTGTGAAAATTTTTTTTTATAAATTTAATGGAGAGGTTGGTTCTGGAAGTAATTAGAATATAACTAGCCAGGGCTGAATAGATGGCTTAGGAATTTCATATGAATATATCTAGCAGTCAACAGCAGTGGAAATCATGTTGTAGCCTGCTTTGGAGTTGTGGCTATGAACTGGGCTGTCTATTATAACAAGGTAGTGAGTATAAATGTTTGCTTGGGTCCACAAAGTTACCTGGCGGAAAAGTTGATAGATACATAGAGGGTTTCATCATTGATAAGAGAGTGCAGGTGACATTTGCACACAAGAATTCTACAAACAACTGATACCCACCGGATCAACTTATGCACGTAGCTTGTTAGGCAGAAGAAATTTGAATTTGTTGAATTAAGATAGCATGAAATCTCATTGGTGCCTTTGTGGTAGATTTTAGATGAGTAATCATTTAGCTATGGTGACAAAGCTACTTGTGCACTGTGGCAGTGATGATTGGGAGCATGCTGTTAGGACATGTCAACAAATTGAGGAAGTGTCTGGATGAACTTATAAGGATTAACTTTTATAGATGTCATGTGACTGACTTCTGGATTTAGCTAACTGCCTATCAGTGCTGCTTCTGCATTTGTTAAGACTATTATTGAGATTGCAGAGTTTTCATGAAGTAAAATATTTTCTGTAGTTTTGAGCAATGCATGCATTGATTTGCCCAAGGTACTTAGATAGATTGACTTATATTCTCCTTGCAGGAAGATGTTTTTTTCTCCTTTTTCTTTTCTGTTTTCAATTCTTTTTGTTATGTTTACTTCTGTGCAATCTTTGTTTATTATATATTTGCCTCTAGTTTCCATCTTTTGAGTAGATATTCGCTTTATCTTATAGAAACGTTTACACAACTGCGCTCGATGTACTTGGTAAAGCAAGGCGACCGGTGGAGGCGCTTAATATATTTCTTGCCATGCAGGTAATAACCATATTTCTCTTGAGTTTGGTCTGCTCTTTTCTTATCACATGCACATTTTTCCTAATTCAACCATCATAAAAGGACATATTCACCAACACATTGAATTTCTCCATCTCTGTTCTTTCCAGGAACAAATGTCTACGTATCCCGACTTAGTAGCTTATCACTCTATTGCTGTCACTCTTGGACAAGCAGGGCACATAAAAGAACTTTTTGATGTGATTGATAGCATGAGGTCCCCTCCTAAGAAAAAATTCAAAACAGGGGCTCTTCCGAAGTGGGATCCAAGGTTGGAACCTGATATTGTCGTCTACAATGCAGTAAGTAACCAGTTCCTTGTGTGGGTAGAATATGAGAAGAGTAAAGATTTTACTATAATGAATTTAATAGATTGGACAAAGGAAAGAGAATAATTGCTTATTATGGTGAAAATCAAAGAGATAACATCTATGGATTTAATCTTTAATTAGTTAGTGATCATGTAATAGAACATGGACTTAGAAAACTAAGGAGCTTTGCTGTTATTGTATGAGAAAATCTATGATGCCAGTTGGCACTACGTCTTGCTTCATTTGGTAAATTTCTGTTTCTGTTCATAGCAGATGCATAAACAATTGTTAAACTTTATACTAATTAATTAATGTGTGTAAGGAAAGGAATGGGTGAAGCCATTAGTCACTTTCTCATACTTTTTATGGCATGGAGTGGGTGTGTGTGTGTGTGTGTGTGTGTGTTTGGATGCAGTAAAAGGATAACACAAGCACACACACACACCTTGTCATAAGAACTAGGAATAGTAAGTCCTTTCCAAAGAATTTTACTCTGCATTGCAGTTCCAAGGATGATCAAGTACATCACAGAATCTCGGTCTGGTATATTTAGAATTTTGAAATTTCGTGTGTAAGCAGGTGTTAAATGCTTGTGTTCGGCAGAAACAGTGGGAAGGCGCATTTTGGGTTTTACAGCAGTTAAAGCTAGTAGGCCTGAAACCATCAACAGCAACATATGGACTTATCATGGAGGTAATGTTTCCCTTTGTTACTACCCATGGTTTTTGTCAGTTCACACCAGTTGAGCTCATAAATTTAGACTATTGTTGTTCGTAAGCTGGTATTTCACTAATAATCTTGTTTGCTTGCGTAGAATGATAATTGTCTGCATCTTATCTTCGATCATCTCAACATATCTTCATCATCTTATATGGTTGTTCAGACTATTTATACATGCCTAGACACATACATGTCTCTGTATATATGTTATGTCAAATAACTTAAATCCAATGCTAAGGATTAACATATGGGCATGTGTGTATGGAAGGCTCTCATATGGATACATAGCAATAAATATGCTGTGTTATCATTTGTTAATTTGCCAATCTATGAAAATGCCAAACAAGACTTTGATTTGAGGTTCACCTCCTAAGTTTAAGGTTTTGTAATATTCATATTGGGCTATGGTTGGGCCAATAACTCCTTCGAAGATAATAGAATGTTGTTTAGAAAGGTGGATTTGCATAGAAGGGAATTGGAGTAGTAAGTATTCAGTTAGTCTATTCCTGTGGTTACTTGCGTCATGCAACATCTAACCATAACACTAGTCCAGTTGTTATTTTGGTCTAGGATTTTGTAATTTGTCAACTGCTTGCATGTGGGAAATGATTTCTCTGAGATTCTCTTGTGTATTACAAATGACCAACTTTGTGTATATTGCCAGATGCTTTTTTATGTTTCTTGAATACGCAGTCCAATTTCAGAAGTAACTCGGAAAATTGCAGATTTTGTGATGAAGTGTTTGAAAATGACAGGTCATGTTTGTATGTGGCAAATACAATTTGGTGTATGAGTTTTTCAGGAGAATGCAGAAATCTTATATTCCAAATGCTTTAGCATATAAAGGTACCTGGCCAACCTATACTTCTTTCTGTAATTTCTCCCATTCAATTTTGTTGTGCATTAATGTAATTTTGTGTTGCAAACAGTTTGTGTGAATAGTTTGTGGAAGGAAGGTAAGACAGATGAGGCTGTATTGGCTGTCCAAGATATGGAAAGACGGGGAATCGTGGGTTCAGCAGCTCTTTATTATGACCTTGCCCGTTGTCTTTGTAGTGCTGGAAGGTGTGAAGAAGCATTGGTGCAGGTAATTGCTTTATCTGTTACATTTCTATGTGTGGCCCAACTTGAGTATACTAAAGCTGTCCCAAACACTTCTCCATTTATTAATTGCTTTCTTTCTGGTGATAGTCTACACACTTGGGAACCATTATTACCTGTAGATTGTTGATTTAGCCAATTGTGGATACACTATAAAGATGAATTGCATGTACTCATAGAGTTGTAAATTGTTATCATTTAACCTGGGATTTCATTTCTCTTGTAAATGTTGGTGCTTTTATGTAGAAGCTTGAAGTGAAACTCTTGCTCTCTGAATCTTCCACTTGACAGTACCCTAGATTACAACACATCTGGTGAAACTTTACCAACTGTCAAAAAATGTGCATATAGTATGTCGAATTTTCATGACTAAACAGTATATTGAATATTTGCTTCTTTTACAGATTGAGAAAATATCCAAGGTTGCTAGTAAGCCTCTAGTAGTTACATACACTGGCTTAATTCAATCTTGTCTGGACTCGGGAAACATTCAAAACGCAATGTACATATTCAACCAAATGAAGCAGTTTTGCTCCCCAAATCTTGTTACTTTCAACATATTGCTGAAAGCTTATATTGAACATGGCTTGTTTGAAGAAGCAAAAGAACTTTTCAACAAGATGTCAGAAGATGCTGACCGTATCAGCAGTATACATGACCATAAGTTTCGGGTAATACCAGATATTTATACATTCAACACCATGCTAGACGCATGTGTTGCACAGAACAGGTGGGATGATTTTGAGTACATATATGGACTTATGTTCCGATACGGAAATCACTTCAATGCAAAACGTCATCTTCGAATGATATTGGATGCTTTGAGAGCTGGAAAGGTATTTTTTCGAATAATTCTCATCTTAGATTGTTGATTCTTGTGAAAAGCATCCTGTTGAGTGGACCTTTACTTGTTTTAGCATCTCCAAAATAGTAGCACAAAGCTAAACTATAATGAACCTTTATGACAGGAAGTAGAAAGAGGCACCATTGTCACTAGTATTGATAGCTTTGGAATGCTTTATCAGGAAATAAATATTGATCTTAAGCCAAGTGTTCTAGGTGTTTCTTTGGCTTGGAAACTGAAGTCCTAAAAAGTTTAAATCTTGGACTTGCAAAATCTGAGAGCTGCAATTTACACTAGTCTGAACTTGTTCAATCGATGGAATATAGCAGTTCACGAAAGAATACGAGTATTTGTAGTTTGATGAGTTTTGTGTAGTGTATAGTTATTTTTTAGGAAACTATGTAGAAAAGAGAGATTTGAGTAATTTTCTGGCTCAAAAATATCTTGCTTAAAGCAACACAAACTAGAATGTTATTATACACATGCATATTAGTCTCTAAAATAATTTACTGCAGAAAAAGTTTTAGAATTATTGTCAACCAAAGTCTAATGCTTCTAAGTTAATGCGTGGTTCAGTGTTTGTTCCTCCGGAAAATTATCTGATATTAATATGACAATATCAACTATTCAAGAGTCTATTATATATTAAGAGATTGCCAACATTCATATTAGTTGTGAGTTAATCGTTATCTCGTGTTTGTTCTATTCTTACAGGCTTAACTGGCTAAGGGCTCACTTGAGCTCCCCTTAATTCAATGATTATCTGAAACGTTGGTTGCTTTTTTCTCAGCAGAGGTTTGTAACAAGAAAAATAATTTTGCTTGCAGGGTGAACCGATGGAAATAACCTGGAAGCACTTAGCGAGGGAACGTAGGGCTCCTCCACCTCCTTTGATCAAAGAAAGATTCTGCTGGATGCTTGAGAAGGAAGACTACGAGTCTGCTCTTGCTTCTTGCGTGACCGCTAATCTTACTGGAGAGTTGCAAGCATTTTCCAGGGCAGCCTGGTTGAATTTGTTGAATAAGAATTCTCAGCGTTTTAGAAAGGATACCATCATTCAGGTAATGCATGAGGCAACCACTCTTGTTGCCAGAACCAAACAAGCAAACTCTATATTGCAAAATTTATTATCATCTTGTAATGATTTCCTGTCCAGGTCTTGAGAGATATTTCTTGTCCAGATCAATGGAAAACAGCTTTTGAAAAATCCTGATTAGATGATTTGTTCTCATCTTATTTTGAAAAATTAGTGGTGTAGATAATTGGTGTTAATTACTGTTAAAATAATAATTTTTTAAATTAAAAAATAAAAAATATGATATAAAATTATTATTAAAAATATAAAATTTTAAAAAAATAATTTTCTTTTGATAAATTTATTTTAATTATCAGCTAATTAGCTGGTCTTTCACAGTCTTAAATTCCTTCTCTCTAATATTGATTTTATTTTTCTTGAGAAATATTGCACCAACTTTTGGTAAAAGAAAAGATACAAAATTTAAAAAAAAAAATGAAGGAAAAAACGCTGAGAAGTCCCCCAAAAAAAGTTGACAGAGACATTTTTACACAAAGATCCTAGCCTGGGTGCCGCTGGCCAAACACAGACAACGGTTTCACAATTTTCGGAAAAAACGAGGGAGACAAGTCCAAGATGGAAAAGTCGAAAGGAGAAAGCAACATTGGGCCGCTTGGAAACAGACAAGTCCACCAACTGACGTCTTTCAAGATTTGGATCTCAGGTGCTGCTTCCCATCGCCAGGATCACATCACCACCTCGCCTCGCATCACATCACCGCGTCGCCTTGGATCATCGCCTGGCACCAAATACGTTGCTTGCACAGTAGAGACGATCAAGGAAGACATGATGATAAAACGTTGAAGATTTTTTATATCAATAGCGGGAAATTAGTAATTTTGCACCCCCAACCAAAAACTCTCTCAAACCTCCAAATAATATATTTTTTAAAATTAAATAATTATAATATTTTTTAAAATAAATTTAAAATTTTACATAAATGCGTAAAAGTTTCAAACCAAAAAGTAAACTTTATTTATTTGACATTAATTTTTTTAAAAAATAAACTTATATAATATTAAATTAAAATTTGTGAGTAAATTATATTGTTAATGCATAAACTTAAGATTTTTTTTATTTGATCTACATATTTTAATTTTTTTGGTAATATTCACAAATTATCAATCTTTTTCTATTAGGGCCGTATACATTGTTTTTTTAATTAGTTCTATTAATTATTAATTTTTTTCAATTAATTTTAGTAAGACACAATTTGAGGGTTAAAAATGCACATAAATTATTTTTAAGACAACTTCAATAAATATAATTTTAACTTTATTTATCATAATTTCAATATATTTATTATGATATCCATCTTAAATATTTTATATATTACTATTCAATAATCTCTTTAATTTATTTTATTTGTTATTAAAAAAATTATAATAAATATGTTTAAAATAATATGTATTGAAATTATTATTTTTAAAATAATTTTCTTGTATCTTTTTATATCCTTTTATTTCCCTCCATTTTGGTCATCCATAACCATGATTTTATTTTTTATAAGTTATTAATTATTAATATTTTTTTACTAACTATATCATTATAAAGTTTTTAAAAAAATAAAAAATATATTCTTTAACTTTACTTAATAGTTTAAATTTTTAAATTAAATTATTTTATTAATATAATATTAAAA
>STGP01000557.1:0-10291 GCA_004918865.1 Caryocar brasiliense | reverse complement strand
TAGTCCAACATTTCTCTTCTTTTCCGCCAGGTAATCATGTTGCTTTATCATATTTCTTTAAATCTCAGCACTAGATTCTTGACATTGGTGCAACAGACTACATCACATATTCTATGAATCATTTTACCATATACAAAACTATTCCTCTACTTTCAGTTACATTGCCGAATGGAACTCAACTTACTGCTACCATTTTTGGTACGGTAAAACTTTTAAAAGAACTAATTCTTATGGATGTTCTATATATTCCAAAGTTCTTATTTAATCTAATTTCTATTATGAAATTGACTAAAAAAATTCCATTGCTGCTTAATCTTTTACAATCATCATTGTCTTATTCAGGATCTGAGAAGTTGGAGGGTGATTGGTTCAGCTGAGATTTGTGAAGGACTTTATGCTTTGATTAAACCTGCTACTTCTTTATCTACTTCATTTTGTCATAATGCTTCGATTGTTGATTCCTTTGCTTTGGATTTTTGGCACTACAGAGTTGGTCATTTGTCTGATACACGTATCAAATATTTAGCAAAGTACATTCTGAATCTTTCTTTTCAAAATAATGACTGTTGTGATATTTGTCATTTGGCTAAACAAAGAAAATTATCTTTTACTATTAGTGTTTCACATTCAAATAAAATTTTTGATCTTGTTCATGTAGATATCTGGGGTCCCTTTTTATAGCTTCAGTTCATATCACAAATATTTTCTCACTATAGTTGATGACTATTCACTACAAACATGGGTCTTTTGTAAAGCAAATCTCAAGTTTGTGCTTCTTTATAGTCCTTTATTCTTTTGATTGAAAATCAATTTTCCATTGTCATTAAGACAGTCAGAAGTAATAATGATTTAAAATTTGATATGCCAACCTTTTATGCTGTAAAGGGTATTACACATCAGACCACATGTGTTGAAAGCCCACAGCAAAATGGCATTGTCGAATGTAAACACCAGCACATTTTAAATGTTGCAAGAGCTTTGCTATTTCATTCATATCTACCTAAACAATATTGGTCCTATACTATCATTCATGTTGTTCATCTTATAAATTGTTTACCTTCTCTTGTACTTAATAATAAATCCCCTTATGAACTTTTATACAACAACTCTCCTGATTTTTCAAACCTCAAAGTCTTTAGCTGTCTGTGTTATGCTTCCACTTTTACTTCTGATAGACAGAAATTTGATCCCCGTGCCAAGGAGTGTATTTTTATGGGTTTCAAACCTGGAACTAAAGGTTACATTTTATTAGACATTCGAAGTAGAGAAATTTTCGTTTCCAGAAATGTTCTTTTTTATAAACATCTTTTTCCTTTTCAATCCACTTCTTCTATTACTATTCCTCTACCACGAGATTTTTCCATTTCTGATTCTGATATTTCTTTTCCTGATTTTTCTTCAGCATCAGATTCTTCTTTTATTCCTTCCTCCAATTCTACTTCACAACCTGCTCCTATTAGACAATCTTCTAGATTATGAAAACTACCATCTTATCTAAAAGACTATCATTGCAATCTTTTTACCTCTGCTAATCATCATCATTCTTCTTCTTCATCAGGTATTCCTTATCCTGTATCATTTGCTCTTTCTTATTCTAATCTATCACATGCTCAAAAATCTTTTATCCTTTCTATCTTTGTTAATTCTGAACCAAAAACATATAACCAAGCTGTTCTCTATAAATGCTGGAGGAAAGCTATGCAAGATGAAATTTTAGCTCTTGAGCAAAACCATACCTGGGTTTTTATTGATTGGACTCCTGGAAAACGTGCTATTGGTTGCAAGTGGGTCTTTCAAATTAAGTACAAATCAGATGGCAGCATTGAGCGTTATAAAGCTCGTTTAGTTGCCAAAGGGTACAATCAAACGGACAGATTAGATTACTTCGAGACTTTTTCTCTGCTTGCTAAAATTGCTACTGTCATAATGGTTTTGGCTCTTGCTGCTATTCATAATTGGCATTTGCACATGTCAGTAATGCTTTTTTGTATGGTGATTTGAATGAAGAAGTTTACATGGTACTTCCTTCTGGTTTTTTTTCCTCATCTCCAAATCAAGTTTGTTGGTTACAAAAATCTTTGTATGGATTAAAGTAGGCTAGTAGACAATGGTTTTTTAAGCTTTCAAATGCTCTTACTTCTATGGGTTATCTGTAATCCTCTTCCGATTATTCTCTCTTTGTTAAAAAGAATGATTAGTCTCTCACCATTCTCTTAGTTTATGTGGATGATCTCATCCTTGCTGGTAATGACTTATCTAACATTGGTTATGTTAAAAATGTTTTGGATTATCAGTTTCGTATTAAGGACTTGGGGGACTTAAAATTTTTTTGCGATTGGAGGTGGCTTGTTCACATACATGTATTAACCTTTGTCAACACAAATATGCTCTTGACATTTTGTTAGATACTAGTTTCTTAGCATCTAAACCAACTTCAACTCCCACGGATTTAAAGTTAAAACTTAGTCTTACATTTGACACTCCTCTTCCGGATATACTTCAATATAGGCGTCTTATTGGCAGGCTATTGTATCTCACCATTACATGGCCTGACATTAGCTTTGTTGTGCAGCAATTAAGCCAATTCGTGCCTCAGCCTACTACTACTCGTTTACAAGTAGCACAGAGAGTTCTTTGTTACATTAAAAGTTCTCCAGGTGCTGGCTTATTTTTCTTCGGTTCTTCTGATATTCAGCTTAAAGGTTTTACTAATTTAGTTTTGGCCGGTTGTACTGATAGTCGTAAATCTGTTACTGGCTTTTGTGTTTTTCTTGGCACGTCATTAATTTCTCGGAAAGCCAATAAGCAAAAGACTATTTCTCGTTTTCTTCTGAAGTGGAATATCATCCTATGGCAGCCACAACTTATGAAATTCAGTGGCTTCTTTATCTGCTTCGCGATTTTCATCATCCACTTTGTCAAATTGCTCTTCTCTTCTGTGACAATAAATCCACTTTTTAGATTGCTAAAAGTCCTACTTTCCATAAACAAACTAAACACATTGAGATAGGTTGTCATACCATTCGTGAAAAAGTTTATCAAGGTGTTATCAAGTTGCTTCCTATTAATTCTTCTACTCAATTGGCTGCTGTCTTTGCTAAGCCTTTGGGTGTTCTTCTCTTCAAACCATTATTTCCAAGCTGGGAATGATTGATATTTATTCTCCAGCTTACAGGGAGGGCGGTTTCAAGATCAGAGAGCAGTCCATTAAATTTATTAAGCAGAAATAGAAGAAGCAGTCCATCATCTCTTGATGCTACACAATAACAGAAGAAAGTAACTGCAGTAAAATAGAAAAGAGGTGCCAAAGTCAGTTAGATGGTTAGAGTGATCAGTTACAATTATACAACTGTACAAAGATGATTAGATTAGTTGAGTAATTAATTTAATTCATGTGTATATATAAGAATGATCTATAATTGATTGATTGATAATGAAGAACAATAGAACTACTTCTTTTTTCTCCATCTCTGTCTTCTTCCTCTTTATCTTTTTTCCTTTATCTCATTATTTCACAAAAGCAAAACAGAGTTTAATCACATTGATTTGAAAATGTAAGTGTTAATACCATTTCCATCGACTTTCTTTTAATTTAATCACAATTCTTGTGATTTGAGTGAGATTTAGTAGTTATTGAGATGAATTAGAATGTGTTTAATGCCATTTGATATGTGATTATGATTGGATTTGAATTTAAAAATGATTTAGAATTGATTTAGGTTAAAAATTTCCCTCTGTGACAACAACACGACTAGGCTATGTAAATTGAGAATTACATAGCCGGGCCATATTCTTTAATTGAAGAAGACGACTTCTAGGCGAAACACAGCTGAGTTGTATGATTTTTAGGGACAACACAGCTATATGATTGTTTGAAAGTAAAACGAAAGAAAATAGAAGGCGTGAATTTTCACGTCCTCCTTTACACGGCTAGTCACCAGCCATGTAACGTGTTTAAGTTTATATATAATAATAAAAAATAAAATAAATAATAAATACATAAATAAAAATAATGATAAATAAAAGGAAATTATAACAAAATAAAATGATTTTAAATTAAATTAGTATTATTTATTGATCAATTGCTTTTTATAAAATAATTGATTTGGAAAGAGTTTTGTAGTTTTCAGAAGAAGGCTGAAAACTTCAGATAAGTTCATAAATAAAATTCGATGAGTTTATAATAAAATTCAATGAGTTCATAAATAAAATTTGATGACTTCACAAATAAAATTTGATGACTTCACAAATAAAATTCGATGAGGTTAAACAATATGTTTGCTGTAGTTAATTAGTTCAATGATTTATATCAATTATAAATTGTGCATTCATACATCACGATTAATAAATGTGCATATGTTTTATGCATATTGAGTCCATGGACTAGACATTCCTGCGACAATATGGTCGCCACTGCAATTCAATTGTGGCTTTCGGGCTATCTGATTTGGAGCCTTCGGGTAATATTTGATTTGGAGCCTTCAGGTGATATGTGATTCTGAGCCTTCGGGCTATTTCAGTACCGACCTATCTGATATGAGCATTTAACCACTTTACTGATTTGGGAAGCTTGCTTCCAATAAGGAGTGACCTTTTTGGTACATTGATGCATTCATCTCAATTTATGCTATTTAAATTTGATAATTGATTTGGATATCTGTTTTGGTGAGAGGGATGTATGAGATATGAATTCTGTATCTGTTTTTATGAGATATGATTTCTGTATCCTATCATTATGAAATATAAATTATGATTTATGAGCATAAAATTTATTTGAAATGTGTTGGAGGTTCGCTTAGTTTTATATTATTATTGGAATGAGATAGTACCATAACCCTACACTTTCATTTGTCATACTATCACTCAGTTATAATGAGAATAGTTTATTGGCTGCCCAGGTTCAAGTTAACGATGACGGTACTAGAATTTAGGATGTCTGCTGAAACTTTAAGATTTTGTAAGAGAGGTGCACCACAGATTGCAATATCATATAGTAGGCTAATATTTCTTTTACTTAACTGTATGTTTGGAATAAATAAACTTATGTTTATGTTTAGTCATGTTTTAGAAGTGTGTAGATAATTGTGTAATTTAGAACTTATAGATAAATGTTAAATTTGACTAAATCTTCATTTATTGATTATATTTGATTTATTTAATTGAGCGTTTAGTATGATTTTTGAAAAGGCTAATCAAAATGTATATGACTATTTTAGTAAGAATTAAATGTGGTTTTGGTTAATGTAGAAATGATTGGTGTGGAATAAAATGGAAAAAAAAATTTATTGGTATGGATTTTAGTTCAAATTGGTGTGAAATGATAGGTTTTAGGTGTGACATATTGGTTGTATCAAAGCCTAGGTTCTATGATCTAGAGACCAATGTTTAACTATATGCTTTTACATTATCATGCATATTGTGCATAGTCTATGTATTGCAGTAATCTCTCTTGCAAGATTATAGAAATGACAAACTTTTATATATATAGACATCTATGAAAGTAATGTAAGTCAAGGTAATGGCAACCTTATTGACTTTTCAATTCGACGTATCTTGTAAAGTTAGTTATAAGAATAAAGATATGTCTACTAGATTAAAATTGCTTGTGAACCCGAGTAACGAACCATTTGATTAGATTGTGAAGGCCTTGCATTACATTAGATTAAAATAAAGGTTATAATAACAAAATGATAAGACTAGCATTTTACTTTAATCTTCTTATGAAAACATTTTTGAGAAAAACGTAATTCTGTTCGGTCTTACACTAACATCTGCTATGTTAATTCTCAAACGTGTCGTATGTGGAACTTTTGATAGGCGTGATTTGATTGATGAATTCTGAAAAGGACATTGATACTCCCTAAACCCTAAACCATCGAAGTTGTTCGGTTTTATCCAACTGAATTTAATTACGATGGTATTGAAAAAACCTATTTTTCATTACTCTTAATTACCGATCCTTTATCAGTCATGCTATAGGCACATAAGACATGACATGTAACATACTTCATTCAAAACGTTTTAAGTACTTCATTTTTAAATGCAATAGAAAATTATGAATATAAGCATAATGGTTTTGTCCATCCAAAAGATCATCAAAATACTAATAACATCATCACAATAAATATCCAACAAATTTAATAAAATCCTAAACAATATGCTATGACATAGTGCTGTGTGCCCTATGCCGCTTCAGTATCACCTCATTTCACCTTAATCATTTCTATAATAACAAATTTACATTCAAATAGTTGTATGCAATATCATTAGCCTTTTCAAAAATCATATTCAATGCTCAATTAATAAATCAATTATATTTATTAAATAAATATTCAAGCAAATTTTATATTCTCCTACATATTTTAAATTACACAATTATCTACAAAATTCTAAATCATAACTAAACATAAATATAAATTTATTCATCCATTCCAAACAAATAGTCAAGTAATTGAGATGATAACCAACTATATGATGGTACAATTTGTTGTGCACCTCTTTTGTAAGATCTTAAAACTTTGGTAGATAATCTATATCTTAGTACCATTGTCGTTAACCTAAACCTGGGCTTTCAACGAACCATTCTTAGTAAACAAAGTGATAATGTCTCGAATAAGAGTATAAGGTTATGTCTGCCCTCCCATTCCAGTAATATAAACAATACGAACTTTGAAATTCTCAAAATATCTCAAATGCAATAACACACTTATAAATTCATAACTAACTTTTTAAAATAGTAGTCAGAACATTCATACCTCATACACCCATCTCAACATAATATTAACAAAATAAATTATCAAATTTAGATAATATAATTAGTACGAATTTATCAATTTTTTATGAATTTTAATTCCATAATTAGTATCAGATGGGTCGGTATTGAAATAGCTCGAAGGCTTAAGAATCCAATATCACTCAAAGCCTCTAAATCAAATATTGCTTAAAGGCACCAAATTAGATTGCCCGAAAGTTAAAATCAAATAGCTGCAGTGATGACTAAAAAATTGCAGGAGTGCCTAATTTATGGAATCAAAATGCATAAAATGCATGCTCATGTATTTAATCGTGATGTATAAATGCACATAAATAAAAATATAAATTTTTAGGGTAATAATTTGTAATTTGATCGCACATTTAAAAATAATATAACTTTGGAATAATTTGATACAATACAATTATTATTAAGACTAATATAAATTTTTAAAATAACAAATTGTGATTAAAATATTATTTAACCTTATTGAATTTTTTTTTGTGAACTTATCAAATTTTATTTATAAAGTCATCAAAATTTTATTTACAAACTTATCTTAAGGTTTCAACTAATTTCTAAAAACTACTAAACTTATTCTAAATAAATTATTTTATAAAAAATAATTTAATAAACAAAATTAATTTAAATTAATTTTGTTCTAATTAATTTTATTTATTTATTTTTTTACTATCCTATTATTTAATTATTATTATTATGCTAATAAAATAATAAGCTCAAAACGACATCACACTACTGAACAAAAGTTAGCCGTGTAAAAAGACGTCTAACATTCTTTGTTTTTGTTTTTTTTCGAACAACACAATTAGGCCATGTTGTCCTTACTCAAAACACAGGCCATTTGTGTTATTTGCCCAAAAATCATCTTCTTCACCAAACGAGCACGACCGGCCCATGTAACCAGCAGGTTACACGGCATAGCCATGCTAAAGTTGAGGGCCACCAAAATTCTTCAATTCGTCACCTGATCGTTGTCGTTTATTCGCCAAAACTCATTCTTGACATGTAATACTAACCCACAAACCCTAATTTATGATTTATTTGAACAAACAATGACTGATTTACACATGATTCGACAAAAATCAGAGACAACAAAAGAAAATCAAGAATAGATGACAGAACACTAACCGGCGAAAATCGATCCCCTAACAATCACTTTTCGTTTCAATTGATTAAGAGTTAATGATCCCCAAAATATCTAGAATCGATTTCTAAAATTAATTTTGAGAAAAATCATCATCCTAATGTCTAATTGAATCAAATTGACCTTCTCTCTCTAGAAATAACTTATGAATGAACTAATAATTCTAGTTCAGAATAGAAAAACAACTTCTTACCTCAATCGGTGGCTAAGAAAGATTGATCACTCCTAGAGTAGTGAATTTATAAAATGAATTAGGAGAAAATCAGGCTTTCTAAATAGAATTGAATAAAAAATCACTCATTGCTCTAAATTTCTGTTACATCCAAATAAACTAATGAAATCTAGAAAGAAGAATTGGCTTCTTACATCGACAAAAATCTAAGAATTAATGATGACAACTCGATTAGCTAGCTTTAGGAAGTTTTGGCAAGAAATTTCAAAGAAAAAAAGGAAGAATTTCGGAGATTTTGAAGAAAAAGGAAGGGGAAAGGATAAAAGCTATATAATTGGTTGTAGGAGGAGTTTTAATCGTGTATACTAAAATAATGGATGTATAAGATAAAGATTGACATAAGATTGGATTAATTTAGGTTATTGAATTGAAATAAATCTTTATTAATTAAACAAGTAATATACCCCTAATTAAGTAGGTCATTCAAAGGTATTTTTGTCTAAATAAGGGTTCCAAAATGAATTTATGACTTCCAATCAAACCGTCATATAAAAATAATTATTTAAAATATTATTAAATTTCATTGGTTCAATAAATATGGCCAATGTACCTTTAAACGTTCAAAATGTCTCGAACAAGCCATAAGGGCATTTTCGTCTTTTTATAACTTTTCGACTTAGTCTGATTATTCCAAAATGACCTAAAACATCCCAATACACATTATAAAGTTTGCTAGAATTTCTCATAACTTAACTGCTAATTTTTATGAATTTTTTTCTTTTTAATCACCCAAAATTAATTAAAAATACTTAGAATTCCAATAAAATTATAGAAAATTTCCATGCTAACATATTGAAATCTCAATTCATCTAGACTCTAATTCGGGTCATTACAAGTTCTTTCTCTTAACAAAATTCCGTCCTTAGAACTTTCCAATGCTATGCTCTAAAAAGGTAGCACACTATTGCTCATAAAGGTTAGATATCTAAACTTATAAACCATAGAAAAACTCCAGTTGCTCCAGGGCCTCAATACCTAAGTACATTCAATGTGTCTCCCTTGTTTAATATGCTTATAATAGTCTTCAGAAAATCATCACAGCAAATCTAACATCTAATAAACTAAAAATTTATTCCTTCCACCATAAGTTTAAACAAGGTGATTTTATTAAAGCTAACATTTACTCTTTTTTTTTTATAAAATTGTAACCAATGTTTCAAATAAAAACACTCTTAAAAATCAAATTTTTTGTTTGTGTATGAATTGAGATAATCTGAAAGTCTATAGCCTTTCAAACTATTTAATTGATGAAACCTCAAAATCACTATTAAAAATTTTTGTTCACAACATAATCATTATAAAATTTTGAATAAGAATAAAATTTAAATCTTTTTCTTAATTGAACTCATAAAAATATTAGATAAACTAATATCATTTCAATCAATAAAATTTTTATCACAAAAAGGATTAGAAATCAAATTAAATTAGTCCAATTATTAATGATCACTAATAGACTATTCAATCTACCATAATAACTACCGATTAAACTCACATTTGGAACTCTATCTATCACAAAAACAATACTAAGCTCCAAAATATGTAACTCCCAACCTTAAATCATGATCACATTAAAATATTCACATATACAATTCAATCAAGTCATAAACTCAAATAAGTTGGCATCCGTACATCCAATATATATCTTCAAGATTTATATATACAATGCCAATATGCACTCCAAAATCAAAATAAACAATCATAACCCTTAATATACTTTAATAACTCAATCAAACATCTCATCTATCAAATTATCTTTAATTAAAACTCGTAAATATCACTTGTATCAAAATCATAAAGACTCAAATATAATGAACTTGAACAAGATGCAATGTTTCAGATGGTCATGAACTTACACTATGAAATCTAACATCATCCTTTCTTAGTTCGAAATACTCATCCAATGAATTGACTCCATTTTATAATCAGATCACATATCTAGAGGCTACTCTAATAATTCTAAGAAATAACTTTCATTGAACTTTATACTTATACCCTAAATAACTCTTCCCAAAGGCATAAATCATTAAACATGGCTCCAACAAGAGTAAAAGATGATCCATTTAGGTAAAAAGGGCTTCTTTTAAGACCATTTTAATTAAACTGGATTGGATAAAGCCGAACAATTTTGATGGTTTAAGATTTG
>STGP01000501.1:0-14913 GCA_004918865.1 Caryocar brasiliense | reverse complement strand
TGTTCAAAGAAAGTTTACTGCTTTACAAAGATATCTTACAAGTAGAGGGCAAACTATTGAAATTGGAAGAATGTTTATGCCAACAACTTGATGCAATTTCTAGGTATCAAAGATGCAAGGAAGCTCTACAAGAGGCCATCGAAAAGCAACATGACATAAAAGAAAGAATCCAACATTTGGAAGAAGAAAATGCAATTTTGAGGGCACAGGTGTTGTCAAAACTTGATGAGAATGATCTCTTGGAAAGAAGCGAAATCTCTTTGGTTAGACTATATGAGGAGGCCAAAAGAACAGTAAACAATTTTAATCAATTCATAAGCCATGTCATATTTTACACAATCCATATGGTTACTAGGATCATGAAACTAAAAGGGCAACTAAGTTTAAAAGCTTCTGCTTCAATTTGGACTTTTCTAGAAGATTGTGAGAACGTGTTTAACAAGTTGGTGAGCTACTAGTAATTAGTTTATTCTTAAGATCTTTGCTTTTACAATATGTAATAACTTTCAGATTTCAATGGTTAACAATTTTTGGATTGGAAATTGGGTTTTTCTCTATTATTGTGTCAATTTGGATTTGTAACCTACTTATGAAAACTTTTGTATGTGACTTATTGCATGGGCCACCATATTGAATCAATGTTTGATTCCTAATAGTTTTTGTTGAAATTGCATGCATTAAATATTCTTTGAAAATGAATCAATTATTTATTTTATAGTATCTCTGTTGGGTAAAACATCTCTAAACCTTTCTTATTGGTTCCTTTAAGTGATAATACTTGACACAAGTAAGGGCCAGAATTCAGAGAAAGGAAGAAATACACTCTGATGGGGAAACAATCTCAAGGAGTGAAGTCCAATACTTGCAAGAATAGATTGCTAAGATCTTGTCCCAAAGGATGCTTACCCAAAACATCTTACCTCCAATGGCCTTATTTCTAATTGAGGCAACTTTAGTACAGGGTAGAGGCCTTTGCCTATGCTACTACCTCTCAAAATCCTCACCCTAAGTATTACAATTCACAATTTCCTACTACCCACACGTACCCTTATGTTTATCAATATTGAGTACCTCAAGGAATAACTCTTTCCTAAAAATATGCCAAAACTTTTCTATAGAAACTATCGAAGGTTTATTTACCTATGGGCCTATAGATGCTTCGACATTATGCATAGTGCCTGATGTGATCTTACTAAAGAAATTCAAGGTACTAGATTTTGAGAAGTATGAGGGAAAGACTTGTCGAAAAACTCATTTAGTTGACTATTGCCAAAAGATGTCAACTGTAGTCTATGACGAGGAATTACTAATCCACTACTTTCAATAAACTCTCATTGGCCTAACCTTGGTATGGTATACAAGTTTCGAGAGTTCTAAGATTCGAACTTGGAGAGACCTAATGGATGTGTTTATTAAACAATATAAGTACAACATGGATGTGGTACCTAGCAAAATAGATTTAGAAGTGATGGAAAATAAAGAATTAGAGACATTCAAAGAGTATACTCATAGATAGACAAATACTAAGATAGATAAATACTACTATGTAAGTTTAGCCCTGTCTATTTCAGTGGGAGTATATAGATTTTTTCATGAACACTTTGCCATCGGTATATTTGGGATATATACTTAGGCATACAAATGAAAATTTTATTGACTTAATTAATATTGGGGAGAAAATATAGTATAATTGAAAGAAAGGAAGGCTGCAAAATGTGTCCACAAAGGCTAATGAGGGAAAGAAACCATAAGTAGCAATGAAAAAGAGAGGAGATGTCCATCGGGCAAGTGCTGTACAATATCAACTTGACCGCCTCCTTATTGCCCTAAAGGAACATTACCTCATTACCCTTACATTAATAACTAGCTTATGACCATAGTCTTTCCATTGCCTTATCAAACCTCATACTACCTAAGTCTACATCATCACTAATATTAAATACCTAGACTTCTAAGAAGCCATTATTACTCTATTAACCAATAACAAACATACCCACTAGCCCAAGCAAGCCCATGCTCACTTTATAAGAGGAATGATGAGTCGAAAATACATATCCCTATCCCTTTTATGGATAAATACCGTAATCTTTTGAGCATTCACCAAATCGCTCCAATACCACTCACTCTTAGACAACCACAATAACCATAATATCCAAAAGTGGTATGACCGATAACTAAAATGTGAATATTATGTTAGAGCAATAGGGCACTTAATTGGGTTGGGTTAGGCTTAGTAGGTTGAGGTTGGAAAGGAGAATTGGGCTGAGAGGAGAGATCGGTTAGTTAGTCTTGGGTGAGGAAAATAGGCTTAAATTTTAGGTTTTGGATTTGGGTTAGGTTTTTGAGTGGGTTTAGGAAAAAGGAATTGGGCTTAGGTGTGGGTTGGAATTTGGTTTGATGGGTTATGAATGTGTTTGTGTTAGGCCCAAAATAAAAATAATAATAAATAAAACAAGACAAAAATAAAAATGAACTTGGACCATTGAATTTGAACCAATATTTTGACAAAGTTTGATAAGTTAAACTTAACACAAAATTTGGTGTTTACATACTTTTGAAATGAAAAATTCAACACTTAATTAGACATAGTTGGTTAAAGCTAGAAGGGCTGGAAGTGCCACCAAATATGAATGTTAAGCATTACCAAATTATGTTTCTAATGCTTCCAATGATGAAAGTATAAATGCAATTCTCGAGAATAGGGGTGAAGAGGTAGTAACAGATGTTAATATGGTTAGGACTCCTGTGAAAAAAATTTATTCCATCCTCCAATTAGTTAGTTAAATTAAGCCAACTCTACTAAGTTTGTTATTTCATCCAGTTGAGTGGAATGAAGAGTTTGAATACAAGTATCACATGGAGTTTCAAGGATATAGTATTAAGGACTGTAGTTAGTTTTAATCTAAGGTCCAAGGGTTAATATCTACAAGAATGTCACGTATTAAACAGAATAATTTCAAGGAGGTCAATAAGGTTGAGTAAAAAGATGTGACACCAAAACCTAATGTATTATATTACTGTGTTTGTCCACGAAAGGAATCATAGATGCTCTCTAACTTTCACCCACAAACAATTATTTAAATCCTAACACCTTTGACTTTTCAGTCCAACTATGTCATTCTATAGAGATAGTAATATATGTTAATGTATTAATATGAATAGGGATGAGGAGGTAGTAACAAATGTTAATATGGTTAAGACTCCTATAAAGAAAATTTATTCCATCCTCCAATTAGCTAGATATATTAAGCCAACTCTACTAAGCTTGCTATTTTATCTAGTTGAGTGGAATGGAGAGTTTGAATGCGAGTAACATATGGGGGCTGAAGACATAGTATTGAGGTTTGTAGCCAGTGTTGGTTAGTTATATGCCCTAGAGTAATATTTAAAAATGCCATTTGCATTTAATAATTTCTTTTTAAATGACAATAATATATTTATCTAAATAACATATGCATGATGTAAATTTTTTATTTGAGCATAAGTCCATAAGTAACTTGCTAGAGACTTCATTCTTAAGAGTTGAGAATATGAGTAACGAAGTCGTCTAGTATAAGTACTTTAAAACATTTTATAATCATCGGGTGTTTTGATTGGACATCACTACTCCAGAAGATTATCACATCTATTTGTTTTCATGCTTAGTATATAATACTAATGAAAAATAAAATAGTGAGTTTCATACTATTCAACATTAGATGTTAAGACAAACATAGTGGGCACTCACATGATGAGTAGGTAGAATGTGCTATTTAGATAATAATCACATGGTAATTTACCTAATGTCATTAATCATCGTCTAAAAGCATAATGGTGTATATAATCCTTTAACCTGAGGTGAATCATTTATCTCATATATAGTTAATTAGGGGTTACCACTGTTTATAGACTTGTGTAATCGAACATAAGTATCCGGCTTTTGGTGGCTCTAGTTAGTTATATATGGAGATATGTGTTTATCTAAGATGGGATTCGTTGCCTCGAGTAAACAAAGAGAAGGTCATATGGTTTTTGATTGTTTTTGATAGTTAAGTCCTTGGTCAAGGTAAAGTGACTTAAATAGAAATGAGTTTCTAGTTTAAGTCACACTATTCAAGAATTGGAACTTAGATGGAATCATATGATTTCACCTATAGGGTTTGACATTAACCATGACCCTGGATAGATTAGGGTCTTGTAATAAAGAGATTCTAGTACACGGTAATTATAATTATTTTAATACATTTATTACTACTTTGGTAGTCATGACACCTTGTACTTGATGTCATTTTTGACTGATGAGAACCAATGATATTTTGAGAATTTTACCTAGGGTACGGAAAGATTGTTTCCGGTAATGTCAATAAATAGACATTATAATCTCATTGTTAATTAGCGATGAACCTAGTTGGTTAGATACAATAGAACCAATAAAAGTTAAGC
This sequence comes from Caryocar brasiliense, assembly GCA_004918865.1. Classification (NCBI taxonomy): domain Eukaryota; kingdom Viridiplantae; phylum Streptophyta; class Magnoliopsida; order Malpighiales; family Caryocaraceae; genus Caryocar; species Caryocar brasiliense. Next base: position 10,491 of record STGP01000501.1, on the reverse strand, counting down.
AAGATTTGTTTTGATTAAATGAATTCAATCAAAATCAATTAATGGATCGGGCTTGCAATTTGGTTGTAAGATTGCTAGCACATTTTAAAACCGGACTCAAGATTTTGGTGTAAATTATATAAGCTTTTATTTATATAGGATATAAATAAAAGAATGACTTGTATATAAATTACGAAAGTACCAATTCAAAATGTCCTAATTAGATAATTTTTATGGAATCCTAATTGTAGGAGGATTAATTTTTTAATTAAGGTTATGGGCTAATATATTAGGTACCTAATATGTTATTTGATGGGTTAACTTATAAATTTAAGCCCACTAGGACTTAATTAAAAGGCTAGGCCTAATCCATAAAGGACTTCCTAATTTGATTCGGAAATCAATTAAGAGTTTTAAGTTGATAAGGAACTTGATAAGTTTTAAATCAACTAGGAGGTCAAAGTCCTAAATTAATTAGAAACACAATTCTCTTTCCTAGTTCTACATGAAACACATTTTTAGGGGTTATATATAGGAGCTTGAGGGCTAATTTTTGACAAAAAAAATTAAGAGCAAGAGATCCTTAATTACGAAGAAAAATCTAACCCCAAAATCTCCTAAAAATTAACATATCTTCTACACCAAAGTAAGCCTTGTTCAATCTTAAATTCTCTTCCTCAAAGCTGCCTAGAATAACCTTTTTTCTAGGAGAATTAAGGGCTATTTTAAAAGGCTAATTCTTGGCTAGAATTGGTTTGCGTGGATAAACTAAAGGCCTCACGTTTGAGAAGCTAAGAAACGATCATTGAATCCTAACAATTGATAGGTAATTTTTAATCCTTTTCTTTTCTATATGATGGAATTGGCTTTTATGTTACATGATGCAGTCAAAGGTTGAAATGATTCTTTATGGGGCTGATATTGTTGTTTGCATGGTTTTAAAATTTAGTATACATGTTATAAACCCTAATGTGCTTTCACTAATTTTAATATGAGGTTTAAAGGTTGATATCCATAAGAATGCTGCGTATTGAACATAATAATTTCAAGGAGGTTAATAGGGTCGAGTCGAAAACTTAGTGTATTTTATTACTATGCTCGTCCGCGAGAGGAATCATTAATGCTATCTAACCCTCACTCACAAAAAGTTTTTCAAATCCTAACACCTTTTGTATTTCAGTCCAACTTTGTCATTCTATGGAGCTATGATTATACAACATAATCATAAATATCCTAATAGCTTCACCTATATAGCTACAAGCCTCCAAAATACCTAATTTTCATCGCAAAATAACATTCCTAGACAACCAACAATACCACCCCCACCATCTCTTATGTTGAAGAGTGAGAGCCTAAAACCAGTGGCAAACATAGTAAGGTTTGGGAGAATAACATGCAGTGGACAGTGTTATACCCTAAAAGATTTGGAAAGGAAAAGGAAAGATGAATGGAAAGGGAGAAGTAAAGCTAAAAGTAGATGAGATAGAGGAATTCTTAAAGCTCAAGAAGTATAGTGACCATAATGTAGTGGAGCAGTTGAAGAAGACTCTTGCACATATCTTTTTGCTTTCATTGTTATTGATTTTAGGGCTATATTACATTACTTTAGAAAAAGGCTTGAAAGAAGCTTATGTTCTTTAAACAACATAGTTAAAAGTGTAAATCAAACGGCAGCCCAAGTTACCATATGTAACTTTATTCATTTTACATATGATAAAATAGGTTAAGAAGGAATAGGACACGTAAAACCCCTACATATCATAGTCACATATCAGGGCTACTCGATGGCAAATATACTAGGAGATAATAGGTATGGTTTAAATATAATCCCAAACTCCACTTTAAAGCAGTTACCAGTTGATATATTATATATAAAGCCAAGTAATACAGTTGTCAAAGTATATGATAGTATAAAAAGATTAGTTATTGGAGACATTGACATCACATTTAACATAGGGTCTTGCTTATTTACCATAACTTTTCAAGTGATGGAAATAATTGCGTCTTGAAGCATGTTATTGGGCAAAAACTTGGCTTCATATAATAGAGGCAGTTCCATCCACTTTGTATCAAAACATTGAAATTTATTGTACAAGGGAAGTTAGTCACCATTTATACTGTAAAGGCGCCATTGGTATCCAAGTGAGTTGGCGTAACGTATATGGAAGCAACAAAAAAAGCAATGGAAAGTTCTTTTCAAATTTTTGAAGCTGCTCGTGCTGTTTTTTGTGTCTTAGGGGATTAGCTCCTTTGTGTTTGAATTGCTGAGGGGATAATGGCGACTTCAAAGGCATACTTCAAGCGTATGTCTAGTATGGGAAATTTAGACTACATCACCCCTCATTCTAACTAAGGAAGATTTGGTTTGGGATACTGCTTAAAGAAAGAAGATATGCAAAGATTATTAGCTGAGAAAAGAGAAAGAAGATTGACAAGATTACAAAGGAGGGAACCTTATAATGACAAGATACTTATTTCCTACATTCAGTACACTTTACCTTATCCTTTTGAGGCTATTGCTAAATCAATGGGACCTAGAGATACTGTGATAACACCATTTAAATAATTCTCCATCAATATGGTAGGAGATAATGATGTTGAAGGACTCTTTGTCAACCTTTATCTAGACATGCAAGCTTTAAACAATTGGACAATTATAGAACTTCCTATAGCGTATGCAACTGAGTAATGTTATTGACAGTTTGTCATACGCTAGCCTTATATTATATATAATATCATTATACATTTGCAATTCCCTTTTCAATTAAGTTTCCTAATTTTTGATCCATCATCTTTATGTTTACATAAACTCAATTAATTTTCCAATCTTAGCCTTTCTCTTATCAATTTAACAGGTGTTACAGTAAATGTCTTAATAATAATATGATTTGCACTAAATTCCCAAACTTTGCTCTATACGTATTTGTCATAACAATAGATGGTGAATAAGAAGGCAGTGTTAAATAATCTAAACTTCCATTTGAAATGGATAAATGGGTAGAATTGGCTGAGACCAGAACCATGCACAATTTTGATCCCATGGAAGTTATAAATTTGGAAGATATAGAGAACGTAAGAGAAGTGAAATAAAGGCACTCTAGAAGTGAAATAAGGGCACTCTTAACTAGAGGAAAGTGTGAGAAACTGATTAGATTATTAAAAGAATATCGTGATATGTTTGCTTGGTCATATGTGGACATGTTAAAACTTTATATGGATATCATAGTCCACAAATTGCCTTTGAAAAATGAGTGTACGCTAGTAAAACAGAAGCTTAGATGGATGAAGCTAGGTATGTTAATTAAAATTCAAGATGGTGTAAAGAAACAGTATGACGCTAGTTTCTTTGACGTGACGAAATATCTTGAATGGGTAGGAAATGTGGTCCCAGTACTAAAAAAGGATGGAAAAGTACAAATGTGTATAGATTATGGGAATTTAAAATAATCTAGTCCAAATGATAAATTTCCCTTTACCCCACATTGATGTGTATGTTGATAATATTGCTAGACATTCGACGTTTTCCTTTATAGATGGATTTTTCGGGTATAATCAGATAAAGATAATAAAAGAAGACAAGGAGAAGACTATATTTATGACCCAATGGGGTACGTTTTGTTATAAAGTCATGCTTTTTCCTACTGAAAAACACTAGAGTTACATATCAATGAGCTATGATAAGTTTATTTTATAATATGATGCATAAGGAAATTAAGGCATATGCGGATGATATGATTGCAAAGTAAAAAATGTAGGAGAATTATGTAAAAATACTAAGAAAGTTGTTTATAAGGCTCACAACATATTAGTGTTAAACCCGGTGAAGCGCATATTTGGTGATAAAGTAGGGAAGCTACTACGGTTTATGGTTAGTGAGAAAGGAATTGAAGTTGATCAGGAGAAGGTGAAAGCTATCCAAGATATGTTTACACCTAAAACTAAGAAAAAATCTAGAAGATTTATTAGATGACTAAATTACATTGCTTGTTTCACTTCTTAGTGCACGGCCACCTATGAACCAATATTTAAATTGCTAAAAAAAAAATTCCCTGATGTATGGACTAGTGAATGTCAAGAAGCTTTTGATAAAATCAAGTAATACCTACAGAGACTACCAGTTTTAATGCCCTCTACACCCAAAAGACCATTGACTTTATACCTTACTATATTTTTAGACTTTATAAGGGTAGTTCTAAGCCATCACGATGATACTAGGAGGAAAGAATAAGTCATTTTCTATGTAAACGAGAAGTTTGATGATTGTGAAACTCACTACTTGGCCATTGAAAAACGTGCTGTGGTTTGACTTAGATGACTCGTCGTTTAAGACAATATATGTCGTACCATGCCATTTGGCTGATTTCATTAATGAATCCCATTCGATATTTGTTTTGAAAAGCCTTACTTGTTAGGAAGGGCCATATAATGACAGGTCTCATTATTAGAGTATAACATCGTATATACAACAAAGAAAGCGATAAAGGGAACATGATGGTAGAACACTTGGCCAATAGTCCTATAGATGATTATGAAGCCTTAAAATTTGAATCCCTAGGTAATGATGTCATGGTTATCTTAAATGAGGAGTCTAAAGAAGGAAAATGTAATACCCTCAAGTTTTAATGATGTGAATCCCATATTGGTTGGGAATAAGAAGAAGAAATCCTTTATAAGCTCAAATTAGTCATAACCAGGGTAATACAAATTTGGACTTTTATGCCTAAGTAGATTAAATGGCCCATTAGTCTTATTTGTGTTCGTGGATGGTTAATTATGAGATAGAAACGTTACAAATGATATAAGAGCCAAACTCTTTCCAGTAGGTATGTGATTTAAGGACAAACCAAGTGAAAGTTGGTGGGCCTATGACGATCTTAAATTGAAGAAGCGGTCCGATGAGGGTGGGGAGTGCCGTTTAGACAAGGTTTGGACAAGGAACGACTCCTAACATGGAAGGCTTTTAAGAGAGGGAGGTAGGAATGAACTAAATCACACATAAAAAAGGAGGAAGCTGATTGGGCTTAATTGTAAGGTCTTGCGACAAGAACGTCATGTGCTTGAGGGAGAGATTGTAACATCTTTAAGTTTTGAAGATATGAATTTCACATTGGTTGAGAATGAGAATAGATAAAATGTTTTAAGTTTAAGTTAATCATAATCAAATCAACACAAGTTTGGACTTTTAGGCTTGAGTGGATTGCAAGGCTTATTAGTCTTAAGTTGTTTTGTTGGATAGCTATGGGATGTGGATGTTACAAATGGTATCAAAGCCAAACCCCTTCCAATAGGTGTGCAATTTGACGACCCTAAATGGGAGAAGTAGTTTGATGAGAGCGAGGAGTGTCACCAGGACAAGGCCTGGACAAAGAGCGACTTTTGGCAGGCTTTTAAGATGGTAGGCCTCTAAATGAGAGGGAGGTAGGAATGAATTGAATTACACACTAAAAAGGGGCAAAGCTGATTAGGCCCGATTACAAGGTCACATGATGAGGACGTCACATATTTGAGGGAAAGAGATTATAACACCTTTAAGTTTGAAGATGTGGATTTTATATTAGTTAAGAATAAGAACATAAAAACCTTTATAAGTACAAATTAATTATAACCAAAGTAATATAAGTTTAGACTTTTGGGTTTAAGTAGATTCAATTGCTTATTAGTCGAATCACACACCTACTGGAAAAAAGGAAGGGTTCGGCTCTAATACTATTTGTAATGTTCTTGTCCCATAATAAGGCATCCTTCAAAACAACATAAGACTAATGGGTCTTTTAATGCACTCAGGCATAAAAGTCTAACCTTGTGTTGCTTTGATTATAATTATTTTAGGCTTATAAAGCTTTTTTTCTTCTTATTCTCAACCAATATAGGTTTCACATCTGTATAACATAGGGGTGTTACAATTTCTTCCCCTTAAGCACATAAAGTCCTTATTGTGTGACCTTATAATTAGGCCCAGTTAGCTTTTTTCCTTTTTAATGTGAGATTTGGTTAATTCCTACCTTCCTCTTCCTTGGAGGCCTGCCATCCTAAAAGCTTACTGGGAGTTACTCCTTGCCTAGGCCTTACCCAGGTGACACTTTTCACCCTCATCAGAACGCTTCTCTAGTTTAAAGTCATTATAGGTCCACTAGCTTCTGCTTAGTTCGTCCTCGAATCACACAATTACTAGAAGAGGTTCGGCTTTGATACTATTTGTAACATCCATATCCTATAATTAGCCATCCACTAAAATAATATAAAATAAATAGGCCCTTTAATTCACTTAGGCCCAAAAGTTTAAGTTTGTGTTATTTTGGTTATAAATAATTTGTGCTTATAAAAGTTTTTCTTTTTTTATTCTCAACCAATATAAGATTCACATCTTTTGAATTTAGGGGTGTTACAAAAAAGGAGATGAATGGACGATGTATTTTAACAGAGTGGTTAATCAGGCAGGTAACGGAATTGGGGCAATCCTATATTCATCTGAGGGATAATAATTTCCCATTATAATTTAGCTATGCCTTAATTGCATTAATAATGTTGTTGAGTCTCAGGCTTGCATTAGTGGTTTATAGGAAGCCATAGAACATAAGGTTAAAAAGATATAAGTAAATAGAGATTGCCTTAATCATTTGTCAAGTAAAGGCAGAGTGGCAGACTAAAGATTTGAAGTTAATCCCTTATTAGAAATATCTTGCACAGTTGATTGAGTACCTTGATGAGGTCACTTTTACTTAGGTCGAGAAAAAAAAAAAATCAATTTGCTGATGCTCTCGCCACTCTGGCAGTAATGACTAGGCTAAAAGAGGGGATTCACTTATAACCAGTAAAGATTGCTTTGAGAGATGAACTTGTACACTATGCTCAGGTTGACTATAAGGTAGACGGGAAGCTATGGTATTACGATATTAAAATATATATTCAGTATGGAGAATACCAACTGAAAAGGATAAATGGACCCTTCAACGTTTAGCACCCACATTCTTTCAAAGTGGTAAATTACTATATAAAAGAGGCCATGATGAAACACTCCTTTGATGTCTGGATGAAGAAGAAGCACATTGTGTCTTGTTTGAAGTACATGAAGGTGTGTGTTTCATGCATATAAATGGCCACATAGTTGCTAGAAAGATTCTTCATCTGTGATATTATTGGACGACCATAGAGAGAGAGCATTAAATATGTTAGGAAGTGTCATAAATATTAGAAATACGCTAACTATAACCACCCTTATACTTCCTATCTACATAATTTGCTCTCCCCATAGCCTTTCTCAATATGGGGCATAGATGTTATTGGCCTAATTATTTTGAAAGCGTCAAATAGTAATTGTATTATTTTAGTGGCAATTGATTATTTCGTAAAATTGGTGAAAGCATCCTCTTATACTAGCGTAACATAGAAGAGAGTGAAGAAATTTATTGAAAAGAATATTATCTACCATTATGGTCAACCCTAACATATTATCATAGATAATGCTCAAAATTTAAAAAGGAGTCTGATCTAGACCCCTTCTACACTTTTTAAAGCACACCACCTCAATTCATCTCTTTATTGACCAAAGATGAATTTAGCAGTAAAGGTAGCCAATAAGAACATCAAAACGATAGGTAGCAAGATGGAGGTCACATACAAAGATTGGCACAAGAAATTTCTGTACACCTTATATGTCTATCTCACCTCAGTTAGAACTTCTATTGGGGCTATCCCATATTCATTTTCTTATAGAATGGAGGCTGTGTTGCCTATTGAAATTGAATTTCCATCATTACGAATCCTTATAGAGACCGACTTAAATGAAGTAGAGTGGGTTTAGAAACGGTATGAACAATTGAATTTAATTGACGAGAAAAGACTAGCAGACATCTCTTATACCTAACTTTACCAAAGGGAACCTTCAACAAAAAATGTTAGAGTAAAAGAGTTCTGGGAAGGGGACATAGTCTTAAAAGAGAAATTTCCTAATCAAGAGGATAATAGGGACAAATTTGTGCCAAATTTTAATGGGCCATATATCATCAAAAAGGCATTTTCTAAAGGCACCTTGATTTTAACAAAAATGGATGGCATTTATTTGCTGAAACTAGTAAATCTTGATATTGTAAAAAGATATATATATAAATTTCTATATGAATAACTCATCCATATTTTTTCAAAGATATCTTTACCAATTTTTTCTTTCTCTTCCTAAATCTGCTAAATTCTAAACTTGATGTAACGTCTATATTGGGGAAAAATTATGATGATGGGACTACAGAGAATGCAAATTCACACATTCTATAGTTGGATTAACCAGGGGCAAAGAAATAGAAAAAAGTGTAAGTCAAATATATTATCATTAAGTGTGTTCATAACGGATAACCTACATACATGATATATTGAAATTGACACTTATTCTTTTTTTTTCACACATTAACATATCTCCATTTATAAACTTGTTCAGTTTTCCATTGCATGTCGCATAATTATATCAAATGTACTATAAGGCTATCTCTATCCCTGAAACTAAGTCACACAGCATGAATGAAGATGTCACTGCAAATGATGGGGCAACATTCAAAACCTGAGTGTCCAATGAATGCAGGTAATACAGGGGCCAATCTTTGATGTTAAAATTTTTATATGTACTAAACTACCCTTCTGACCTCACACTCTATTTTTGGCTCTTTTTTTCAAGCATGATTGGTTTCTAGAACCTTACAGAATGGTTTGAATTTTTCTTATTAGGCAAAATTTTTAGCATCCACACTTTTAATTTTCTTTCGAAATATATATATTTTTGAACATTGTACAAATGTCTTCTTTATAGCATGATCTCCCCTTCGCTTTGAACACATGTTTTCCTTGCGCTATGATTTTTTTTAGGCATCACACATATATTTTTGTTAGGGAACAATCTTCAAAGCATTTTCTTATGTCTCATAACATTACCCTAACCATTTTTTTATTTTTATTAAATTTTTGAAATTGGCAGTGTGGTGTCATCCCAACCATCTTCATTTAATTTTTGTCACTGGTAGCATGGTGTCAGCTCAACCATTTTATTTAATTTTTGTCATCGGCAACATGGTATCATTCCAATCATTTTATTTAATTTTTGTCATGATAACATGGTATCATCCCGACTATTTTTATTTAATTTTTCATTGGAAGCATGGCAGTATGGTATAATCTTGGCCATTGTTATTTAATTTTTGTTATGGTAGTGTGATGTCGTCTCACCCATTTTTATTTAATTTTTCTTGCGTGGTGTTGTCCCAGCTATTTTATTAAATTTCTATTATTTTATTTATTTTTATGTTGATAGTAAAAAAAAATATATGTTTTGATTTTCACTCAATTATTATTTCTTAATTGCTGTGCAGACGAGTCCTCTAGCAACTTTGGCTAATAAAATGAGTAAAGAGGCCAGATACACATTTACTTTAACTTATCTTAGCATATTACATTAATTTTATTTTTTTTTCTTATCTTTTGTTTTCATTATTGGACGAAATAACATGTTCTATTATTTACTTGTTTATTATTATGAATCATTCACGATGACACCTCTTCTTGAATTTCTAACTAGTAAACATGTAAAGAGAGATAATTGTAAACACCTCATTTTTTCTGGCTTAATTTTATTTTTCACGCCTCATTTATTGCAATATTTCATTGTAATACATATATGTAATGTTTATTAATTTTGTATTTTTTTCCTTTTTTTTTAATTTCAATTTCAGAAATGTATTCTTATTTAATAATTTATTTTATTACTGTTATATTTTCTTTTTAACTATAATTTATCTTTCATTTTCTATTTAATTCAACTTTGTTAAAATTTTCTTTTCGATTAAAATTTTATTCTTTAGTCAACCATTTCTTTTTTATTTGTTTAGAATTTTCTACTTAATTCAGATAACTTGTTTTACTTATTCTTCTTAATCTAGATAACTTGTTTGTTTCCTTTTAACTTGTTCAGAGTTTTCTACTAACTAGTTTCCTTCATTCTTGGTTTTAATTTCTCATTATTTTCTTCTGGATAGCAATTTCATGATTTTACTTTTCTGATTCTGATTTCTTTTCCTAGTCAATCCTTCCTCTTTAGTTCCAATTTCTCAGTCTTTTCTTTAATTTCATAGTTTTTAATTTTTTATTTTAGGTAACTTGTTTCCTTTCTTCTTGGTTTTAATTTCTCACTATTTCCTTCAAGATATCAATTTCATAGCTTTGCTTTTCGTTTCCAGTTTTCTTTCCTAGTCAGTCATTCCTTTTTATTTTCAATTTTTTAGTCTTTCCACCGGTTTCATATTCTTTGATTCCTGATTTCAATTCCCTTTCTTGGTCAGTACCTAAAATTACTTTTCAATTTCTTAATCCAAGGAGATGCACTGGGTATAAATGAGGCCAAATTGTTTGTAGCCGACAGGTGGGAAGGGGGGTAGGGGTAGAAAAATAAATACACCACAATAGAAACCCGAGTCTGTAAACCAAAAACCAGGACTCGAACCCAACACTGGAACCTAAGACTAAAAACTATCCTGA
>STGP01000442.1:0-11233 GCA_004918865.1 Caryocar brasiliense | reverse complement strand
ATGAATACAATACTCTCAAAATCATCCAAATATCCCCAGAATCTCGCGTCTACCACTTACAACTCCACCGTCCCTCTCAACGCAACGCTCTCTCCCGGGATTTCTTCCCCGAATTTACCGCCGCTTTGTCTTCTCTCGACCAAAACCCCGACGCCGCCGTCATCGTCCTCTGCGGCGCCGGCGATCACTTCTGCTCCGGCATCGACCTCAACACCCTCAACTCCATCTCTGACCAGGCCGTCGCCGCCGACCTCGGCCGAGCCAACGAGCGTCTCCGGCGGGACATCAAGTTCATGCAGGATGCGATCACGGCGATCGAGCGGTGCAGGAAGCCCGTTATCGCGGCCGTGCACGGCGCGTGCATCGGCGGGGGGATTGATATCGTGACAGCCTGTGACATAAGGATTTGCACGAAAGACGCGTTTTTTTCGGTAAAGGAGGTTGATTTGGGTCTCACCGCGGATCTCGGGACGCTCCAGAGNTTACTGTTTAGTACTTTCGTTTAATAATGTTGCCATGCTCCGGTTAAAAACGGAGGGACAGGGAGGGGGGCCTCCGAGTTTATGAATGGTAGCTCTTAGCCTTTTTACGCATTCTATGTTACGACTTTTGATGCCTGTGAATTGTATTAGTAATAGTTACTATTTTCGCCTTGTAAACCGAAGAAGGAAACAAGTGTTAATTCTAGTGTTATTCTTTTACTTAAGTTAGCAGAAATTTTTTAGTTTTTTTTTGTGTCGTATTGAGAGTTCATTGTTTGCGTGGCTTAACAGAAATTGCTGCAAAATCTCCTCTTGCTGTGACTGGGACAAAATCTGTTTTGTTAAGGACCAGGGACTTGAATGTAGAGCAAGGACTGGATTATGTTGCCACCTGGAACTCTGCCATGCTCTTGTCTAGTGATCTGATGGAAGCAACCTCAGCGCAATTGCAGAAAAGGAAACCTGTCTTTGCCAAGCTATGAAACAGCGATCTCGAACCCTGGATTATGCTGCACTTTTTTTTCTTAATTTGACAGCTTGTAATAATGTAATGTTATCACTTTCTCAGCTTTAAAACAATAGCAGCTGTGTCATCTCAGCTGATGTTAATAAACTTGGAAAGCAGTGGAAAAGTTGCTTACCAGTCTCTTAACTTATTTGCTTAGGAGATGCAACAATATCTTAGGTGTTTATAGTTAGTTTGGAGAAGTTCGAAAACGCCACTCAAGCTTAAATATATGAAGGTCCTTTCCCGTATCTCTACTCCCTTGAAAACGGATCTGATATCCTTCTCTTACCATCTGATAAATGTAAACCTTGGGGTTTGTCAAGATTGGTCATGCCAAGTTTGACGGGTGGCTAAACGTGAGATCAGGGGGTTGTTTTTCTGCTTGGACTCTCCTTCGTGGAAGTTGATGTGAATGTCCGTTCTCTTCTTACTCCATTGTTGTTCATATCTGAGCACGTAGGACCTTCAGCTTGTATATTAATAGAACGGGTGTCTTCCTCAGTTCCTTTGCAATTTTGCATAGTCTCCAATATGAATCTAGCAATTACGTAGTAGAACAAATGTCAACGACATCTGAAGTCTGAATTACTATTGTAGATATAATTCTAAGATAAAGCAACCTGAAGGCGAGGAGAACTCTCTCAACACGGAAAAAAGAACTTCCAATATTATAAAAGAAGAGAAAATGTAAGGAATGGATCTCCAGCGAAGCACCAAAAGAAGCAGAAGAGGCACCAGGACAGAACTACATCCAGTAAACCTAGCCTTGAGCCGAAGAATTTAGCCAATTTTGATCTTGACAAAAATGAAAAATCCTTATAGCATACTGAGCAATGTAGCACAAGAACTAATTAGCAGTCTGCACTCTCTTTCTTTTCATTTCAAGAGAAATCAGCATCATCTATGGTACTAAATTTTTTTCTTTCAATCTTTTACAAACTAGCTAGCTAATCCTTTTTTTTTTTTTACTATTATTATTATTTTTTAACCACTGATTCACTGATAGAGAACCCCAGAGGAAAAATATATCATAAGCAGAAGTTCGAATAAAGGGTATATAACCCAGTTGTGCACATAAGGCAAAGATAAACTTTGCAGACCCAGAATACAAACAACATAACATAAATTAAGGTGTGCCCAAAACCTAAAAATTCGGTTAATTGATTTCAATAGGATAAAACGAATCAAAATTTATCTTAATCAAATTGTTTATAATTTTATATTAACAAATATTTTATTGTTGGTTCAATTTTAATTCACTAATTTTAAAAATTAAAAATAAATTGAACCAAATCAATATTATATATTTTAGTATTTTTATATTATAAATAATTAAATATATTTATATATTTCTATATAAGCATATATTTATGTTGCTTAAATTTTGTTAAATAATAATATTATTTAATAAAAATAAAAAAATTAACTAATTGATAAAAAAAAATCAAACTGGTTAAATTAATTTAAAATTTTTGTAAACCGAAAAATAAATTTAAATCGCCGGAATTGTGCACGTGGCTATCATAAATACATCAGAAAATAAACTAACCCTGCCAAACGTGGCCCGAGCCACATCACAAAAGGCCACCAACACCTCAGTCGGCGAGATTATTGGCGCAAAAGGAGATCCCATATCTTATATCATCAACGGGAACAAGACAATGAGAAAAAGTATTAGTTATGATCAAAGTTTAATGAAAGAGTCAAACTCAAGGTTGTTAAAATCAAATTGGTCCACTCGGTTGGATCGATTTAATCAGGAAGAGAATCAATTCGGTTATAATCTCTAAACCAAATTGGCTTTAAACCAGTTTAAATTTGGTACTCGAGCAGTTGGATTGAAAAATTGATTGACTCGGTCTGGGTTTAAACAAAAATTTAAAAAATAAATTATAAAAGAATTTAAATAATTAAAATTAAAAATTAAAAAAATCAATTTAATGACACTTAATAAAAAATTATTAAAAGAATTAGATAATTAAAACTCAAACATATAAAGACTAATTATGAATTACACCATCACTCCATAGACTTTAGCGTATTTTTTTTTATAAGTTCACACACTTTAATTTTTTTTTTTAATTACATACATGAACTATTAAAATTTTTGTATTAAATTTATATACTTTATTTCTTTTCAATTACCTCCACTAACTATCAATTTTTTCAATCAATTTTTATAAGACAAAAATATTAGTATTTTTATAAAACAAAAATATTAGTGTTAAAAGTGCATGAAAATTCTTTTTCATGCATAATTTTTAATAAAAATAATGTTTACTTTATTTATGAATTATTAAAAATTTTATATGACATGAAGAAGTATATTTCTCATAATTTTAATTCATTTATCATGATATTTATCTTAAAGTTTTATATATTATTTTTAATAATTATTTTAATTTATATTAAATATTATGTAATATAAAATTTTTACAGTAAATAAAATAAAATTATTTTTATTTAAAATTATTTTCTAAAAATAATTTTTGTGTATTTTTTTTACATCCTTTTATTTTGGTCATTTATGATAATTTTTAATTTATAATACTAAAGACTTTTAAAAATTAATTAAAAAAAATTGATACTTAGTGAATATAATTGAAATAAAATAAAGTATATAGATTTAATAGAAAAAAATTAATAGTTCATAGATGTGATTAAAAAAAATTGAAGTATGTAGACTTATTAAAAAAAATACTCTAAAATTTATGAACTAATGGTGTGATTTACCCAAATGACTAATTTAATAACCTTTAGTTATTTAACATAAATAAAATGAAGAAGTATTCTTTTACACCTCTTAACTTTTATTTTCTTTTTAATGTGAGATTACTTTTTTTTCAGAAAATAAAATCTCTCTTGAAAATGAATTTATAAGAGTGCAAATTCTTTATAAATAAGAAAGTAAAAGTTCTTAATTTTGTGTTAGCTTAGATAGGCTCTTATATTATCAATAGTTAAGTTTTTAATAATATATAATTTCTATATTCTTAGTTCTAATATTATTAGTTTTAATAGTACTCTGATTTGATCCTGATTTGACTTTTATTGAACTCTAAACCTCTTATCCTTTACTTTATCTAGTTTAAAATCCAGTCTAATTTTTATAACATTAGTAAAACTTTTGTTGTTTTAAATAACGATAATAGAAAAATCTCATGGTAATGTCATTATAAGTTATAAAATTTACTATAAATAATGATGAGATTAAAATCTCATTTTTATTAATGGGTTTAATTTTCTTATTTCTTTTTTTTAAATGAATATCAATAGATAAAAAGTGTTTACTCAAATAATTTTATTTTATAAGCAACACCAACTAAACAATACAACTCTCTCCCTCAATTTATTTTATTTTATTTTATTTACAAATCTCTCAAGACTTATGAAATTTTTTATGATTCCTTTCTTTATAACTCTCAATTTTCTCTTTTGTTTTTCCTCTTTAATTGTTTCTAATTTAGAAAAAGAGATTTTAAAGTTTATAAATTCTTAATTTCTTGATTGTTATCGTTGAAAATAACTAAGGTTATTTTTTTAATCTTTTGAATATCATTAAGTTTTAAATTTTTAAATTAAAAATTTAGGAGTTGAATTAGATATTCAATTGCTAAATTGTGTTTATGTTAACTAGCTTCCAAATTTATTTCTCTACATCTCTCTCTCAATATCTTTTACAAGGTATAGATAAAGTTTGAAGCTTTACATAAATTCTTTTAATTATTAGGATTTGTTTATTTATTTTTCTTTATTATATTTTATGAGTAAGTAACAAGTCTCAGGTTATTGTTTTGAATAGTGGGTATACAACCTTTTTCAACTAAAACTTTGCATTAAGTTTAGGGTGAAAGATTTTGTGCATGGTGTGAAAGCACGTAAGAGTACAAACAAAAACTTTATCTATATCAAATAAATATTAAAACTCTTTTAATAGATCATATCAGCTTTCGATTGTTTATACAACAATAATAAACATCTATTCATGTTAGCAGAAGTGACATAAATATGAATAAAATCATTAAAACATATATCAAACATATGATTTATACTTGGTTGATCAGCTCCTGATTGCGTATATATGTTTAAAACAATAAGCATCCATAAAATGGATAGAAAACATACTAAAATCACGTGAGAACGCAATAATTATCCAAGCAACACACATGTCTTACCTATAACTTGTCCACTTAACCTATTTCAATTGTAAATCACCCATGAACGGTCCCTTATTCTCCAACAAAACATGTTGAAAATGTTGCCAGCTTGATGAGAATTTATAGACTAGTGTTTGGGTAAAGTTTTGAGTGAAAACGATCACGTTTCAGTGATCGTTTATGTGGTTTTTGGTGGCTACCATGTGGCATTGTTAGTTGTATACCCTAGAGCAAATGTAAAATATGATGTATTGAACTTACTTCTCGTTGGAAACTATATATTCATTTAAATGATACATTTATATGTTCGCATTTATTTGAATATGTCATTGATTACTTGCAAGAGATTCTATATTCTTGGGGTTTAATAATATAATTGATAGAGTCGTCTGGTATAAGTAATCTAAAATAGTTTGCGATCGTAGAAGTACTAGACTGGGTGTTACTACTCACTTGCTGTAGCAGTCCAGTCCACTAGTAAATATCGTCCGCTTTGGGCCTACTGGCTTGCACAGTTTTGTTCCTCCATGTGTGTCCTATCCCATATGTGGAAAACGCGTCTGCCAGGAATAAGGTGTTATCCACTTGTAAGTCCAGGCATCCTGTGATACTTTGCTAATGTGGGATAACACTTTCCTGAGTCTTCCCCCTCTTTAGGGTAGAGCGTCCTTGCTCATGAGGTGGCACCCAGTAATTTTGATACCATTTTATGTAGTAGCCCAGTCCACTGGTAGATATTGCTACTTTGGGCCCACTGGCTTACATTGTTTTATTCCTTCATATGGCCTAATCCCACACGTGAAAAATACATCTGCTACAAACAATGTGCTAGCAA
This sequence comes from Caryocar brasiliense, assembly GCA_004918865.1. Lineage (NCBI taxonomy): Eukaryota > Viridiplantae > Streptophyta > Magnoliopsida > Malpighiales > Caryocaraceae > Caryocar > Caryocar brasiliense. The sequence continues at coordinate 5,251 of STGP01000442.1, read as the reverse complement.
CTTATAAACCTATAAATCCTATGGCATTTTGCCTATGTGAAATAGCACTTTGCTGAGTCTGCTAGTGGAGTAGGTTGCTACATGAAATGGCATTGGCAAAGTGCTATCTCACATTGACAAAGTGTTATGGGATACCTGGGTTTATAAGTAGATAGTGTCTTGCTCCTAACAGATGCATTTTCTATGTGTAAGATGGGGCACATATGAAAGAACAAAACTGTACGGGCCAGTGGGCTTTGATAGGAAGAAAATATACCTTTTTTTATAGGTCATTTTTGTATTGTTTTGTTAAGATATCATGCATATTAAGTAGTGTTTTAGGTCAAATTCTATTATTTTCAAGTTATAGTGGTAATTCATAAGAATGAAGCTTATCTTAGCTTTTTCTTACGCTTTTTCAAACCTTGATCCAATCAATGGTAAAACAAAGAAGACATTGAGAGAATAGAGCAAAGAAAGACCAAGTAAAGTAAAGGAAAAATTAAGTTTCGGACCAAAAATACACCTTGCCATGTAATCCAAACCAAAACATGGCCAAGCTGTGCTTTCCACAACGTCACAAAGAAGAAACAAATAAAAGAAAAATGTGTAATGCAAAGCACGGGCATAGAAAATTCTAGAAGTAAGAAATGAAAAACATGCCTGGCTGTGTAATTTGGGCAAAAAACATGGCCTAGCAATGCTTTGGGGGAAAAAAAAATTTTCTTCCTATTTAAAGGCTATTTTTTCACAATCTTCAAGAGAGGAACCTTAGAGAAAAATATCTACGACCTAGCCATTAAAAACTGACCTCCAGAGCTTCAAGAAAACAAAAAGAAGTGTAGATTCAAAGCTTGAAGAAGAAGACAATCTTTAAAACATCTACGATAGAGTTTTCTAATCCCTTGGCTTTTAAGTTGTCTTTGTTCTTCATAGTTTATCTATTATTCATTAGGATAACCTTATATGAGTAGATTGTGTCTATTGTTATGAGGAACTAAATGTCTATTAGGGACCTTGATGTAGCTATGACTTAACTGATTTTGATTTATCTATTTGATTTTTTTTTATATTGTGGTTTTCTACTGTTACACTTAATGTTTCATCTCTACGGGTTCTTTGATTGATCAATTATTAGCGGGACTGTCGTGTCCCAAGTTAAATTCAAATGCCAAGTTAATTATGTTTCGGCCTTAAGTTATGTCATATTTTTTTTATATTAATTGTCAAACCTTCCTTAGTCAAACTTCAAACATATAAGACGCAATATACAACTTTAAAATCATACGTTAAAACTTCTTATGCATATAATAAATAATCTAATCAGTATCCAACATAGTTTTTTTTTATTACTAAGCTTCATTATTAGCCTAAGTTAAAATATACATAATAATGGATTTAACATTTACTATTCATTTGTAATTAGCCCATCAAAACAAATCCAAATGCATATAATCATTTAAAAGATCATTCCANNNGTGGGTGTACCGAAATGGCTAAGTAAGGTTATGGCTGCTAAACCACTTAACCAAATAACAAACAAACATGGCAAATATGATATAGTTTCACGCATAGTAAATAAACTATCTTATAACCAATTCATAATATGGCATACTTGACAAACATAACAAAATCAATTCACAATCACAATCATGGCAAGTCATACATAAATCAAAATATCATATTTTTTGAAACATATTTGGACTCACTACTTGCATAGTGAAGCATATCAAACAAATATATTCCAATCAAAATCCATTTCAAATGATTCAATGATAGACAAAGTATTAAATCACACATACAAAACATAATCTAAAGTAATAGTTCATCAAATGTTATCCTTTTAGAAGTATGCATATATTCAAGCAAAGTATTTTTAATTCAAAGAAATCTTATAACTTGAAGCTTATTTGAGCTTACCATTCTTTCATCCAAGTATCTCATAACCAATATCAAGTCAATCAAAAGAAAACCAAATCGTATGCGAATGCCATACCTAAACATGTATATATCCTTCCAAAATCATATCACATTAAGGTCTTAGCCTTCATACTCAATCAAAATTCACATAGTTATGTTCAAGATCATAATTGAATATTCACATCATTCATTGATGTCCAATAGGCATAATCTAAATCAAGATCACATTGGCAAATGCAGATGGATGTAATTATGTATATAAGATACACAAATGTATGTACAAGAGTCACTTCCTTTCAAGATAAGAGCAAGCTCTCTAACATGACTAGAGTTATAAATAAGATGATCAAAATCATAAACAAGAAGATCGAAGTTGTAAACAAGATGACCTAAGTCATAAGCAAGACGACTGAAGTCATAAATAAGACAACTGAAGTTGTAAACAAGACGATCGAAGTTATAGTCAAGATGACCGAAGTTGTAATCAAATAGAGCCTAATAACAAGAGTACCCAAAGGTATTAAACAGAGTGATCTGACAACCCAAAATAAGATGCTGTTGCAACGTGTCCTTATGGAGCACAGAAGTGATTAGCCCAGACTTAATATATGTCTGCATGCTATACAAAATGCTCATAATCATATTATCATATGTATGCTTCATAGCCAAATCAAAATGTACATAGTATGTATCAAATCAATTATTCCTTAAATTCAAGACATATATAGTACGTATCAATTCAAACATTCTTTAAATTCAAGACATACATAATACGTAACAAATCAAACATTCATCATATGAGTATGAGTTAAAGATTTCTTATCAAGTCATAATAGCAATCATACTTTATATGTTCATCAACTCAAAACAAGATGTACCATATACATATCAAATCAAATATCAAGTCAAGATGCACTACATACTTATCAGATTCATATCAAGTCAAGATGTGCTATGTACTTATCTAATTCATATCAAGTCAATATATACTATACATGCCGAATTCACATCAAGTTAAGAGTAAGCAAATCAATCCCTACTAGCCAAATCAAAGCTCAAGCCAAACATATGTCAAAGCCAAATCAAATTCCAAATCAAATCACACGTAATCAAATTCATACCAAGTATGCGTCAACTTATACCAAAACTCATCTAATCAATATCAACTTTTAATCAAATCAATCATACCTTTATCATCATCAAAGGCCATATAAAAGATGTAATCAAAGATAACAAACTTCATTTAAATAATGTTAAGTATGCTTAAATAGTTTTGCTTACAAATAATCAATCATAATAAGTTTATACTGTAAGTTTAAGGGTATATTCTTTTCACAAAAAAGTATAGTATAACATAGCACTGTACACTAAGTACTGTGTACTTTTTTACAATTTGTCAATGTACTAGACAAATCCCAAATCCTCGACACAACATATAATTCACATTTCGTTGTATTGAAAAAATTGCAGTACACGACCTCCCTCATTGGACTCCATTTATTTTTCACAAAAATAACCTTACTGAATAGGCAAAAAAGAATGCCTTCCCAATCTCCTTCTTAGTTCTTTTTCCACACAGCACTAGCCTCCTTTGGTAAAGTTATCAATCTTTTTCAATCAACGAATCTTTTGAGTCAAAATTTGACATCAACCTTATCAGATTCGTGTAGGTAAGGTTTTTGCCCTCTTTTTTTCTCTTTTTTCTCCCTTATTTTTTCGTCTAATTTTCTTTTTTGATTTTCTTTCTCAATCGAATTCAAATATGTGATTAGCCTCCATCTGATTCTTTTCAAATTTTCACTAACTTCTTTGAGTTCATCCACACGTTTCTCTATTTTAGAAACATCCAAAGGTGGGGATTTCTGTTTCTGATTCTGATAGAGATTTCTGTTCTAGTTTCGATGATGTTATGTTTGTTTTTGTGCTTTGTGGAATGTTCCTATTTCTGATTCTGATGGAGATTTCTGTTTTGGTTTTGATGATGTTATGCATCATGGAACATTTAGACATAGGTTTTTATTTTTGTTTTTTCTGGTTCTGTTTATGTTCATTCCTATGATTTATACCTTGTTCATTCCTTGTGTTCTGGTTTTGATGATGATTTGTTTGCTTTTGTACTTTGTGGAACATCAGACATAAAACTGGAAAATGTGTTTTCTGAAGTAGGTCATGACTAATTGTTTGAACTTACTAATTTAATAAGCTATTGTACAAGAGAAATCTTCACAGGTCGTTTCTTGGGTTTTATTTGTTCCACTCTCTCTGACTTGAAAAAATTTGATTTTTGAAGTTGAGGAAAGGGTAACTGCCAAATGGGTGCATGACATGGCCAATGTCTATCTTCGCTTTGTGTTTTATTTTTTTATTAATTTTTTTTAGAATGAAAATGTTTTTCTTTCTTTTCTATCTCTCATAAGTTTCTGTTTTTGATTGTAACAGAGATTTTCCCTACGTTTGGTTATATAATCTTTAGTGAGAACAATGGTGGTATTTTATAGCGAGTTTTATGGACAAACAATAGAAACACCGAAAAACAATGCATTAGCCATCTTAAAAGTTGAAGGTGAATTTTTATTCTTGTCATTAACACTTGACTACCTGGAGAATATCTAATTGATGTAATTGAACTTGTGATTGACTGTAATGCATGGTTACACCTAGCATACAACAACCCAATAAGCATAAACATAGACCATCCCCGTTTTTCCAAAATGAACAAAACAATTACAAATGGCTGACTTATTTTTTGATATGATAATATACTACAATCCTATGTAAATTATGCTTCCGGCCTGCAAAAGAAATCCCAGCATAAGCAGAGGTAGCATAGCACTGGTTCCTTGAGCAAGGGTGTAGGGGCTTAGAAAAAGGGACAAAATGACACTCATACTTGATTTTATGGAAGCATTTTTAAAATAAACTTACCCAAATAGCAAGGTTGGCAAGTCGTTGGTGCCTACCATCATAAATCTGCCATTAATTCCTACCTTTTGAATTTGGTTTTCTCGTTTAGGTACTGGATTTTATCATACCAACAAAAACAGAGATTTTGGTTTTTTTTGTGTTTTTTTTTTACCTGAAAGCAAATGATGTCTGCATCAATCATAATTTTTTTATGTTTTTTTTACCTGAAAGCAAATTAAGTTGTAAAGCACACTTGGCGTCATGGTTGGTAGTTCCTTTGGCTGACCAAGAGCTTGGAGAATTTTTCCCTAATTTATCTTTCTGTCAATGTTATTACATTAGTTGTCAAATGACTTGTTGGATTAAATAGTAGAATGCAGTCGCTGTTATGGTGTTAACATGTATGAAAATTTCATTATTAAAATTGTAATGACCTAATTTAGGGCCT
>STGP01000353.1:5434-16911 GCA_004918865.1 Caryocar brasiliense | reverse complement strand
CAGTTAATCAAAACCGTGCACACCTCTACTAAAAACCTATATCTTATCTATTATTTTTCTTGTACTTTTTATTTTTTTATTTTTTGGTTCCCTTGCTTAAATTTGTTATTTAGAACAATTGCACAAACTCGTCCATAATCCATAACATATTTTGTCCTTGAAAGTGGCAAAAGAAGCCCAGATTGATTAATTAAGGATCTTAATAATAAGCCCATCACTCTCAAACAAAAAAACAGAACAGAGATCATTGAAAAGCCCATAACCCATTTTCTCGGCGGCACCCTTCCCATGGCGCGTTGTTGCACGCGCTTCACCTTCAACCTTTCTGCCACCACCACCACTTTTTGCAATCTCTCTTCTTTTCTCTACTACTAACTGCTTGATCTATCTCTCCCTCTCTCTCACTCAAGTTTCTTTTTTATTTTTTTGTTCATCTCCTTTTTGAGCGGTTGGTTGGTTTAGCAAAGCTGGAAATGACCCACCACCACTAACAATCCAACAATGGAGGTAAATGGGTGGCTTCTTCACCTCTTTTAAGCCTTACCCACTTCAGCTTTTCTCTTCTTCTTCCTCCAAATCCAAGCCTTTTTCTCTGTTTTGGATTTTGAGAACCAAGCCTTTTTATTTACCTTCTTCATTCAAGTCTCCCACCCCCGCTCAGCTCAGCTCAGCTCAGCTTTTTTCCCAAGATCCAAAAGATTCGCATCTAAATCACAAGTGGGTCAACGCTTTTCGGCTCTTCTTTTCTCGTCTGCATGAGCTTTATATTTCTTCTTCTTCTTCTTTGATTGGAGTTCTATGTTTGTAAGAGTGGATAAATTGGTTTCCTTTTTGTTGTTGTCTTAATTAATGATGTTGAAATCTTAGAAGATAACTTGCTTTTTGTTTGTTTGTTTGTTTGATGAATTGGAGCTGTTGAGGTTATTACAACCTTTGTGGTAATGTTTCTTTTTTTTTATTATTCTTTTGGAGATTACTAGGTGGGCTGATGTCTGAAACTTGTTTTCTTGGATATGGGTTTTATTGCATGTAATCGATTTTGGAGTGTTTTGGCATTAGGATCCAATGCACTGTGATTGTGATGCAATGAAGCTTTCATACCTTTGAAGGGACAGGTTTGGGATAATCTCCTTATCTGGATTAGTTTAGAGCTATTATTCTCTGTTTCTCATCTGAATTTGGGATATAATATGTGTATGAACCAATCTTGAAAACTTATCAATCCAAGAAGCTGTTATATCTTACCACGTGCCCGCGAAAAGTTGATTTGTGGGATCCTTTGCCTCATTATAAGCTTGTATGTTGATTAACATGGTAAATTAATTGACATGATGTATTGAGACAACATTGACATCTGCTTACCCTATTTGGCTCTCTTCCTTTCCAGGTTGTAGCATTTATTGGGTGTTTGCATTAATATATGGGCATATCTTCGTTTGCATATTGATTGCATTTATATGTATCGCAAAGGGTAAACATTGAAGTCTCCAATCAGTTGGTAGTGATGTTTAACTCGAAAATTGAAGATTTTAGTGATGATGCTTTTGAGTGGTTCGATCATGATCAGCAAATTTTTCAAGAGGTTTTCTTTGGAAAAGATACCAGCGGCACGAGTGAGAGGAGTCTCGTTGGTGGAGTGATCCATTTAAAGAATATGGACAGTAAGGTTGTAGATACGTCACTGTGTTCAAACAGTGAAAATTCAGCTTTGACAAGCCAATCTTCCTCTAGAAGTTTATTGCTGGATGATTCTTGTATGAATGAGAATTCTGGAGCGGCTCCTGCATCTGGTAGTTTTTCAGAAGGCTTTCCCTTGTTAGAAAGGGATGACCAGAATGAGAGTGTTAAGCGATTGAAGTTTTCAGTGGAGGAACATTCAGCTGCTGCACCTGATATGTTAAAGGTTTTGACTGCATCCAAGGTATCTAAAGAGACCATTACTGGTACTCCTGTTTCAGATGTAGACTTGGGCAGCCAAACAGCTACATTGCATGTAGAACATTTAGAAGTAGATGGTCGTAATAATATATATGAATTAGATCCTCTTAAGCGCATATTTCCAAATTGTTATGGAAATGATGGCAGAGAGGTGGTTGTTGGTAAAGCTGTTGCTTCGCCTGCTTCCCAAGAGAGCTTTGCATCCATAAGTTTGCTTACAAGCCCTTCTCTATTTATCACAGAGAAGCCAAATTATCGTGCCCTTGCTGAGACAAGATTAAAGAAATTTGATTCACCAGCACTGGATGTCTTTACCTTGATTCCAGATTCTAGAATGGATCCTCGTCCTGTTCTCCAAAGCTACGTAGCTCGCATACTTTCGGCAACAGGCTGGACTATTTTAAAACGTAAAAGACCCAGTCGGACATATTGGGAGTCTGTGTATCAATCACCTAAAGGGAGGTTATTTCGTGAATTCCCTAAAGTCTGGAGGCTGTGTGGTGAAATTCTGTGCGTGGATAGAGAATGTTTAATGCATGAAGACAATGGTAAAGAATGGTCTGATATCAGTCAGTTCTGGTCTGATCTCTTAGATGTATTGAGGAATATTGAGAAAGAAAAGGATCAATCCGATCTTGGTGGTACACTGGCTCATCATTGGGGTCTTCTAGATCCCTTTGTTAATGTTGTGCTCATTTGTCGGAAGGTTGGTTCACTGAGAAGGGGAGATACAGTCAAAGCTGCAGGAAGCTTAGTAGCTGATGAGAATGATAAAAGAGATGTTATGGCCCTGAAAGTAGAGAATGGTGCCGGAAACCAGTATGCTTCAGCAAATTTATTGACTTGGCATAGTGATTCTTCTCTGGTCACTCAAAATGCATCTATGATTTCTTATGGAGATTACAGTGCGTATGATCAGAACCGTGGTGATCAGAGTTTCTCGGTTTACAGTGCACCAATGAACAGTGTGAGGAAATGTCAAGCAAGTGAATCTATTAATGCGGGAGTTACAGAAGGCATGTGCTTGGTAGATACGGTTGATGGGATGGGCAATCAATCTTGCACAATATGCAATGACACAACACGTAGTCTGGATATGACGTCATTGCCAGTTTGTGGGTCAGACAGCAATTGTTTCCAGTTATGTCATTATCACTACAATATTTCACCAGCTATGCCGGTTAATTTGCATGGGGGGTCTGAATCTATTTCTCCTCATCAAGACAGCAACTTGGTTGACCTTGATTGTGGCAATTGTCACATGGGTCTTCATGTCAAACAAGATGAACAAACTTCTGCTTGTTTTTTGACATCAGGAACTCCGCAGCAGTCTGGAGATGGTGACGAGAGGGACGAATGTTTTGTACCAGCTTTGAGGCTCAAAACAAAGGAAAACGTGGATGTCGCTTCAAAAAAGAAGTCACGGAGAAAGTCCAAAAAGATATCTGAAATCAGGTCAACCACATTATCCAAAATTGAAAATATTGATGAGCATTGCAATCGATTAGAGTCCAATTTTGTTAAGGAGAACCTAGTCACAGATGCTAGGAAGTGCAGAAAGTCCTTGCCTCCTGGTGGTTACTTACAATTAGCTGGAAGGAAAGTTTCAAAGTTAAAGAAGACACATCATAATAGTGATGGTCCTAAAAGTGGACAAAAGAAAGCAACCAGATGCCTCATTAAGGATGATGATTTGTTGGTTTCGGCTATAATTAAAAACAAAGATTTCAGCCCCGGTGCCACTCGGTCCACTTCTAAAAAGAAAGCTTGCAAATCAAGAGCGCGAAGAAAGCTCAAGGGCCAGAAGGGTGGATGCAAGTTGCTCCCAAAAAATGTGGGCATAACAGGGAATCATTATATTCATGGCAAGTGGTCAATAATGGGTGCTAGAACAGTTTTATCATGGTTGATTAATGCTGGGGTCTTATCTATGAATGATGTGATCCAATATAGAAGCCAAAAGGATGATTCTGTGATTAAAAATGGGCTGGTTACGAGGGATGGTATCATGTGCAAGTGCTGCAATATGGTGCTTTCAGTTTCCAATTTTAAGAGTCATGCTGGGTTTATCCTGAGCCGTCCATGTCTTAACCTGTTCATGGAATCTGGAAAGCCTTTTACTCTCTGTTTGCTGCAAGCATGGTCAGCTGAATATAAGACCAGGAAAACTGCAATCCGAGTGGTGCGAGATGATGAAGATGATCAGAATGATGATTCATGTGGACTGTGTGGTGATGGTGGAGAGTTAATATGCTGTGACAACTGTCCCTCTACTTATCATCAGACCTGCTTGTCTACAGAGGTTTGTCTTGTTTTATATCATAAATTGCTTTTGTTTTCCACGGCTTTACTTTTCGGTAATTAATCTTTTTTCCTTTCTTTTCCTGTTCTGTATTGTGTGAAGTACTGTGTGTCAATTTTCATTGTTTGGTTGCATTTGGAGGTCAGTTTGATTGTCAATTGCAAATTTCATTAGCAGCTAGACACCGCCTATAAACTCTGATTCAGGAAGTATCAATGAACTAGAACACCCTGCTTATTATCATAATAAATATTTATACAGCTGATGAGTCTGAATGTTGATATATGTGATTATGTTTCTAAAAATAGTGAAGCATATTCTTTCTTTTTTCTCTTTGTTTGATATGCTCTTTATAATCTAGCCAAAACTAGATGAGATTGGCATAAATCCGGCAACCTTGGAGTCCTCTGATGAAAGTCATAAATAAGAAGATGATAATTTTATGTTGCGATGTTAATATTTGTCTTCATTGAAAATCATCCCCTTAAGGTATGTGCTCCAAATTGTTTTTTTTTTTTTAACCATTGCTACTAGTCTGATCATTGCCATTTTTGGCATTTCTTATTTATCAGATGACGCAGAGGAATTTATTTATAACAAATATGACAACTTTTACTACTTAGAGAACAAGAACAGCTAAAGCTCATCAATTGCTTTGAATTTCTGCAAGGGCAACCTTTGAAGGCCCTCATTGTAAAAGCCCAAAGCAAAATTAGAAAACCTTCTTATCCAGTAAGAGCAATCTTATTTCACCGTAGATACTAATTAAACGAAACCTGAGAATCCTGGTTGCCACCCAGTCTAGTGTTGATTGTCCCTACATGCTCTTTTCTGGATGGGCAAAGAATTTTGAGAGAGAGAGAGAAATCAATTGTATAGTGATATCAGAATGTAAATAAAAGATAGCTCAAATTGTAATACTTTTAATTGCAAGGTTCAATGGAAAACGATTACAATCAGTTTGTTTCTGTTCTTCCACCTTTCCTTCTAAACATTAAAACAGAAAGAAAGATAAATAGAATTGGATTGAATCCCCTAGGAGAAAGTTCTCCCGACAACTAGAACGTGTCTAGCGCCTGGCAATTCCCTCTGCCTTCCTTGTCCTCGTTCCTCATACCCCTGCCTTGTATTCCTGCACCCTTTTTACACTGGTCCCCCCTCTCTATTTGGTCCTCCCTCCTAGCTGGCTTCATCTCCACATTTTTCTCTAACGGTAGCCTCTAATGAATTCCCTGGGTTAAAGAGACCTCCTTCCTTCTTTCCATCTCAGCTCCTGCCCGACTCCTCCTGATGTAAACTCTAAGTGGGCCTGGGCCAGCATTGTCGTAACCTGGGCTCATCTCGCTGTCACAGAGAGAGAGAGAGTTGGGGGATCAAAAAAGGCAAACCTACTGCTTTTAAAAGATGCTAAACAACTCGTTCCAAATTCACCTAGCAGCAGAGCAAAATAGAACAAAATTGAATGCTTTTTGGGAAATGACGATAACATTTTAGTAACTTATGAATTTGTTCTTTATCCCAATTGTGTGATTGCTGTGCATTAATTGTATTGGTGTCCCTGGGAACCCATTTGAGTGGGGATTGGGCTTGACAGGTGGATTTGTTATTTGACTTGGAGAAGCAAGACTATTCAAAAATTATTGTAAGTAATGTCCAAAAATGCATTACATGTGGTGTGGAAACTCGTTGCATATAGTGACACATGCAGGTACTATTGTTCAAGCTGCAAAAATGCAATTGTTGTATCATTGGCTTTCAGAACTTTCCTCTATTTGAAATGCACAGAAATTTTGTCTTTTATCCTTCTAAGCTGTATCTTTGATGAATTGCCTTCTAAGATTTGTAATTCTGAGTGAATTATCTTGCTTGAACTTGAGATGTTTCTTCATATTAAGGTATGAGGACATAAATGATCGGTTTCACTCTCTCCTTCACTGTATCTCAGGAACTCCCTGAAGGGAGTTGGTACTGCCCAAACTGCACCTGTTGGATATGTGGGGATTTGGTCAATGATAAAGAGGCTTTGAGTTCTGTTATCGCATTTAAATGTGCACAGTGCGAGCACAAATGTAATAGAGATCCTTCCTCATCTCCCTATGGCTTATTGCTTTTAATCTAACATTATTTTGAAAGCATGCAGATCATACCATAATTTGTTTTTGACCTGTTGAAGTTAATTGTTTCTGGACATATATAATATCTGATTTTGACCAGCATGCACAAGTAAGAGGATGACTCAGACATGAAATAGTAATATATAATATTTGGACTAGATAATTGGTGTTAGGAATGCATCTGTTGAAGTAAATTTTTTATGGACGTACAAGTCAAAATTGATCCTAAATCTATGTAAAACTTGCATGTCAATTATTGTGTGAGTAACGTTGAAAAGCATGTTAGAAAGTGTCAGAAACAGTAAACAGTTGCTCAACTTGTTTTTTGTGAAATAGTTCTTTTTGAATCCGTTTCCAATGAAATGATGCATAATAGTCTTGTACATGTCCTGCCAAAACTGTGAAATAGCGAGGAAATTTCACTTTAAAAAGGTTACTGTGAATATGAGCTTGTTTGTCAGCATATACTGGCATGTCATGCATTTTCTGATTATTCATCTTATCATGCTCTTATTCTATGACTCATTCTGCATCCACTCTGGCATGACGATTTTCCTGGACCTTGTCATCTTCTCTTTCCATTGTCCATGAAACATGGCTCATTGATTTACTGGGTAATTCTTATTTGGCAGATCATGGGACTTGCCAGGAAGGAAAAACCATATGTGAAGGATTGGTTTCTGATACTTGGTTTTGCAGTGGGAGCTGTCAAGAGGTACCTTATTTTAATTTTTAATTTGCTTAATTTGTAAAGTTCTGTTGGATGCCAAACAGAAAAAAACTATGAGTTTAGGGCTTCTGGCGCTCACCCTGTGTCCTTTTTTCAATATATTATTGTGTAGTTTGATCTATTTTTGTTGTTGATATTATTATTAACAAACATCATAATTTTCTTAATTTTCTCTGAAGGTGATTTTGTCAATTTGGTGAACTTTCTGCTTTTTTTGCTAGTGTATTTGTTTTGTCACTCTTATCAGATGTAGGTTTTATCGGTCATCTTCCAGGTGTACCAAAATCATACAAGAAGTGATTCAAACGAATTTTTCTTCTAATGAGCGACCTTGTATTGGTTTTCCTAATGGTGTCTATGGATGACATTCTTACATTGGTTTCCACAATTGCTTCTTATCATTGTTGTTCATTAATGATAAAATCACCTCTGGGATCTGCAAATGCTTCTAATGTGAAATTTACTCATCCAAAAAAATTTTCTTTTAATGCATTAAAATGTATATGAACATTCATTAGAGATATCCTCACTTTCTATTTTAGTTCCTGTTTGTGATGAGTTATTATTCATAATTGCTGTATTTTAATCCCTGTGGAAATCATTCAGTCTTTCTAACTGCAACCATGACTAGTTTAGTGTAGGTATAGTTTGAGTGATTGTGTTTGTGCTTTCTATATTTGGATATGCCGTGTCTGCCACAAACTCAGTTTTATCCATTCTGATTCAGAAACTTGGTTCACGGTTTTATGCAGGTCTACTCTGGTCTTCATTCTCGCGTTGGGATCAGTAATCATATTGCTGATGACTTTTGTTGGACACTTCTTAGGTGCATTCATGAAGACCAAAAGGTTCATTCTGCCCAACGCTTTGCCCTTAAGGCAGAGTGCAACTCGAAATTAGCTGTTGCTCTTACCATTATGGAGGAATGCTTTCAACCCATGGTAGACCCCAGAACAGGCATAGACATGATACCCCATGTTTTATACAATTGGGGGTAAGTGCCTTGTTTTATGTTTCTTTCTCACAATTTATCATCTGTCTCAATGAAGTAATTATTTTTCTAGAGAAATGCCAAAAATATCAAATACTTTGACTGAGTACTGAGAGGGAGGGCATTGGATATTCCAAGGGTTGAGAGACTTAATTGTTAACAAGGGTAGAAAATAGATACTGAAACCTTATCATGCTGAAGTAATTATTTTGGGAGGGCATTGGATATTCCAAGGGTCGAGAGACTTTCTTGTTGACAAGGGTAGAGAATAGATACTGAAACCTTTGGCTACTGAATCAGAGCTATTCACCATCATGGTCTAATATGCCTGGGAACATTGGCTGACAATTGAAAGGTAACTAAATGGGGTCCAAATTGGGAGAAATGCTAATGGGGTCCAATTGGGAGAAATGCTTACTGACAATTATATGACTTCAAATTTTGATGTCTTCATTTTGACTAGAAGTAGCCTATACTAGGTCTGAGGGACAAATGGTTACCTGGCTATTGGTTTTGCACAGGATTTACGTTACCTTTAGTTCAGAACTTACATAATGAGCAGGCATAGCCTATCTAAATAATGAACATGTAGCAAGTGGCTAAGATGAGAGTGTATTTATATTGATATCACATGCGACCTTTCTTTTGAACATATGGATGACAATGGCACCCCCTCTTGCTTCTTTTACTGGAAATACATATTTATATTTAGGAATGAGGATTTTAAATGAATCTTTGGTGCTTCGTCTCTGACAATATGCTGCATTCGTGTTCTCATGAAAACCTCTTTGACCTGGATGTTTTCTTACATTCATTCCTCCTGTTCAATGTTCAGGTCTGAATTTGCACGCTTAAATTTTCATGGTTTTTACACCTTGGTCTTGGAAAAAGATGACGTGCTTGTATCTGCAGCCTCCATCAGGTAGTTGAATGATTGTTTTCACGATTTGAGATCTTGTTGACAAGAGTTATGTTGTTGCTTAATAGTTGATGATAATTTTTTTTGGCTGAATATTTCTTGAATTTCTATTTACATGCTTTACTTTACTTCTTAAAGAAGTGAAAGTGGAATACAGTCAGTAAAAGGTACTGCTTAGGTGTGAACCTATGGCACTTTATCCAAAAGCTCATGCTTTTAGGTGATTTGGTTTTTGATATGGTTTTAGAGCCTCTTCGCCATATGGTTGTGAGTTGGTATCCTGCTGCCTCCAAAACTAAAACCAAATTTCAAGGTAGAGCATACAATGTTTCAAGCCCAGCAGAAATGCGGAAACTTGTATGAATGCTCACATTAGAGCATACAATCTTATCTTGTGAGCTTTGAAAATCAAATGGTAAAGTTATTGCTCTCATTTCAATGGTAGATATATTGTTAATGTTTGAAATTTTATTAAGAAAACCAATAAATAAGTACCAGGCGTTAGGAGGGAGGAAAAAGTAGTTCCGAGTCTAAACCATATCCACTCAAGTCATTTGTCTTGTTATTACAATTATTGCTTAGATCGCACATATGGTATGTTTGGTTTAAGTTGGAGAGTAGAAGATACGAGATATATGGTATGTTTTGTTTTAGTGGGATAGAAGATATGTTTTGTGGTATGGGGTATATTTTGCCCTTTATTTTTTTTCCCTCTCTACAACCACGTCCCTTCACATTTATTGTTTGTAAGTTAATATCGGCTCTGCCGAATATACACATAGCTATGGTTGTAGATGGAAAGAGTTGATGCTTTTAGTGTAGCTACCATGCTTTGGTTCCACCCTTTTTCTTGTTGATGAAAATTTTCTTAAGTACGTTCCATCCCAAGTCAGTGGGGGAGCTTTATGATTGCTTAATTTTCACTGTGAGTTAGGCATGTTATCCTATTTTTAATATATATTTTCATCTTTATATTGCAATGAAAATCACAGGGTGCATGGAATAACAGTTGCAGAGATGCCTCTCATTGCAACTTGCAGTAACTACCGTCGTCAGGGAATGTGTCGACGCCTTATGACTGTTGTTGAGGAGGTATAATACAAGCTACAACTATTCTGCGATGCCATATTTTTGCTGTTGATTGACTGGGACTAAACGTGTGTGGCAGTACCTACTTCTGTTATAAAATTTTTAGTTTTTTTTTTTGTTGATTTTAAGCAAAAAGCAAGTCCATGCTTTGAATTTCAGTTCTAGGCATTGTCTCAGTAATTCTTTTATTTCAGTTTTATCTTCGTCATATTTTTCCAAATTATATTTGCCAGGATGACCTTATGATCTCGAGCTTTTTCTTTAATAGAAATGCAGTACTATACACAATAGTGACTACTTCACCTCGTTACATGGTTATCAGGATCTCAGAAAGCTTTTATCTTATAGTTGTCTAGGATGCTATCCTTTAATTTGGTTGCCTTGTCTCTTCACGCACATTTGCTTTATATTGGAACTTCAACAACTTTTGAGAGAACCTCATGTGGACCTAGATTACCTTTTTACCTTATGGTGGCCCAGATGTTGATTTCTTTCAAGGTGGAAATGCTTGTTATATCTGCCATTCCGGATTTAGTAGATACATGGACCGAGGGTTTTGGCTTCACACATGTGACCACTGATGAAAAGCAAAGTCTCAACAAGATAAACTTGATGGTGTTTCCTGGAACAATATTGCTGAGAAAATTGTTGTATGAAACAAAAGAAGCAGACACCCAATCAGGCAAGTGCTTTTCTCCTTGCAAAGAAAATAGGTTATACTTGGTAATTTCATCGGTGACAAACCAATCTTTCTTTGGTGATACAGCACCTTCAAGTGAAGTAGGCATCCAATCTGTTGGGGAGCATGTCACTGACCCTGTGCGGCACGCTGATGGAAACCATTGCACCAATGAAGTTTGTTGTAGTACGGAGGTCAAATTTCTTGAAACTCAGAATTTGCAGGAATATGAAGTCAGTATTGAGAGGGGAATAAATAATGATGTTGAAGGAATAGCACTTGCATTGCCCGTGTCAATGAACAACTCGCTGGAACCTGGTCCTTGTTTTAATGGAGAGCTTGATGTCGAGTCTGTTGAGGCTTCTGATGGAAACTTTTGCTCAAACGAAGGTGGTACTGGATTAGAAGGTAAGAAGTTGATAGGAGTGGAAAGCCAAGGTGGTAATCTGCAGGATCAATTTTCAAAGCTGTCCTGCGGAGAGTCGGATTTAAAAGTAGGAAGAAACCAGGCTGAAGTGGCTTGTAATGTTCAACCTGTAAATGATGAGCCACAGCAAGTCTGTAAGTTAACTGGGAAGTAGAAATAAATCTGTAAATTTGATAAATCTTCTTGTTCTCTCTCATGCCTTTAGTAACCCAGACTGCATGCATTCATGCGCGCGCGGACACTCACATGGATTACAGCACAGGGAAGGACAAAGATAGCACAAACAAT
>STGP01000334.1:3639-14452 GCA_004918865.1 Caryocar brasiliense | reverse complement strand
GTTGCATATGGCCTGATTCCTGAATTTGTTGGACGCTTTCCCATTTTAGTGAGCTTATCAGCCCTAACCGAGGACCAACTTGTTCAGGTGCCCTCTATCTTTTCAGAATCTACCCCTTTTTTTGTTTATGCTGTAATTTTCTGGCCTCTAACATGTTATTGAGATAATGAATGGGGGTCTATTTTCCAGCAGAGGTGAAAGAGTATCGCAGTTTTCTTTTGACTCAACTTTTTACCTGCATTAGCTTGAAATATGTATAATGTGCTTCCAATTATATTCAGTGTTGATGCCAGGCTGAGTGTTACTTGGAAGAAAAACTTGAAATTTGAAGAAGTATTCTTTTTCTTTCGTTGGTAAGGAAATTGACAGCATGTTCGGCATCTGTTGTACAACAGGTCCTCACAGTACCCAAAAATGCTCTTGGCAAACAGTACAAGAAGATGTTCAACATGAACGATGTAAACATTTGTATGCTTTTGCCTTGATGTTTAGTGATTCCTGTATATGGTAACTTATTATGTCTGTGCTACTTCAGGTCAAATTACATTTTACAGAGGATGCATTGACAATGATTGCAAAAAAAGCAATGGCAAAGAACACCGGTGCCCGAGGTTTAAGAGCTATACTAGAAAACATTCTTACAGAAGCGATGTTTGAGGTACACATTGACACTCAATTCTATCCTTTGAGAGATTGTGGGGATGCAAGTTTTATCATATTCTATTCATTGGATTATTGTTGATTTCTTGATTTCACATTTTGAATTTATTTTATTCACTGTGAAAGGGGAAAATATTTTATTTATTTAGATGGTGAGATGATCGGTTTTGATTTGCAGTTATAGGTAATTACAAATGGTTCAGGAAAGCTAAGCATAACATTTCAATTCTAGCTTGTTGCCTTTCTATATAGATGATAATTGGGAAAAAGAAAGGAGCCCCTAAAAGGAAAACACTTGATAATTTCCTGTTAGACACACGTGGAACCGAACAATTTAGTGAAATTTGTGTTTCTTGATTGGTAGCATCAATTTCCTATATAGAAGTGGATTCTCTAATTTGTATCTTATGTATGTTATATTGAAGCATGCATTGCATGGCTGCTTATGTACTAATCTATGGAACACAGGTGCCAGAGAACACAAATAGAATTGATGCAGTTTTGGTTGATGAAGAGGCTGTTGGGTCAGTTGATGTACCAGGGTGTGGAGCAAAAATTCTTTATGAAGATAATGCACTGGAATGTATGCATGAAAGAAAAAAGAAAGAGCTTATGGTACGACATTATTATTCTTCTCTTTTTTAATTCCAATTAAGGTATTTCTTATGCATGTGGGTGTGCCATTTATGTCTGTTTAAGATGGCTTTAGGATGAGGTGTAGGATCGTCGTGTTGAGTAACTATGATGTGTTGATGTCTTGTTTCCTATCTAACCATGGATCATATTTGAGAGTATGCTAAAAGAACGTGTAGTTGGTCAACATGTCACAAATGCACTCATTTTATTAAATAACAAGTTCTCCATGTTCTTGAGATAAATCAATAGACATGAAATTTTGCGTTTGGTCCTTTTTTTCCCCTCCTGTTATCATTGATTCAATGCTATTTTCCACTGCTTTGTTGATTCTTGTAGTAACATGATAAACCTTTTTGACTCCAGGGTAATGATGGGGAGTCTCAGGATGAGGCGCTTGAGAACGGAAGGCAGCTACATTCAAGAGCTTTTGCTTGTAATTAAGTTTTAGGATTTATAAATTATGTATAGATATGTGGTTTATATAGACAATGGAACTTTTGCGGGTTCCTGTCGCTCCACCTTCTTGGCGACTCAAGCACATTTGTGTTGCGGTCTTCCATGCAAACAGCTGCATTACTGCGTAGGATGGTGAGAATTTTTCTTTGTTTTGATGTGTGGGTTGCCATGGGTAGAGTATAGATATTATACCAAGCAAAAAGTATAATCGTTATAGGCATGAAAATTTACAGCTAAAAAATCAAGTAAAATAGCATTTCTTGAGTTTCTCGTATTTAGTTTATTTAGTAAAAGAGATGGGTTTATTGTGTAAATTTTGAATTAGAGATGGGTTTAAGATCTTAATAACAAATCTAAAGAAAATTGACTAGTTTAACCAAGCATCCTGCTTCAGAGAATTTAATTAGGTTTTAAACAATTCCCAAGTACTTAACTTCTAACCTTTTCGACTTTCCAAGATTTGAGTAAAGTCTCAAGCACTCTTTAAAATACACACGTAACAAACAGTCCGAAGTGATTAAAAGAAAAAAGGAGTCCGGTTAAAAGCAGCTGGCGTTAAGACCAATGAAGAAGATGGGTGTATTTTGGGCTTTTATTTATGGATAACGAGAAAGCCCAAAGACGACTGAAAGGTCGCTTCCTTGTCTGGCTAGTGTACTTCTACTCTTTCTCCACCTGCTTCTATTTCTTCTGCTTTCTTTAATTCACCAAATAAAAAGAAAAGAAGAAAGAAAAACCCAGAAAGAAGCACCAAAACAAAAGCAAGGACATTAAACAAAAAGAAACAAGAACACCGATCAAAATTGCTCTGTCCTACCCAAAAAGAAAAGCCCAGATTCAATCTCTCTCTCTATCTCGGTACGTTATCCTTCTGCGTGCTCTTTGATAGGTGGTTGATAATAATAATAATAATAATAATAATAATAATAATAATCCATTCTTAGTCCTTCTAGGGTTTCTAATTGCTTCACCGCATCCTGCTTTTGTTGTAACCAATTTTGGATTTAGAAGCTGGTATGCTTGTTTTTATCAAGTAATCGAGACGTGATTTTGACTGCCATGTTTGTTTGTTTGTGCTTTGCATTTCCTGATATGGGTTTTTAAATATCTTTGCAACATCGCTTCTGGGATCTTTTCCTTTCCCTTCTTCCTCTTCTTCTTCTTCTTCTTCTTCTTCTTCTTCAGTTTCTTTTCTGCTATCAAATGCTCTGCTTATAAGTCTGTTCCAACTTCCAAGCTTATTGGGTTGGCTGCATCTGTCATTGCTCTTCTTCGTTTAAGCAAATTCCTCCGCAACTTGATGTCAGACAAATGCTGATTTCCATTTGTTTCGTAGGATATCCATAATATTATATCAATGAAAAGAAATGAATTTGGCTTTGCTTGTGCTTAATTTGCATTGAGAATTTGTTGGGGTTCATTACTTTAAGCTTGGAGTCAAGTTTAGTTACTGAATTGAGGGGTTCTGTACTGTGACCAGCCTCTTCTGAATATTTTTTGATTGACATGCAGTTCTTTGTTGGGTTATGCAATTCTTTGTATTTGATATAGCTTTTTTTTCTCTTTTCCCCTTTTTCTTTTTGTGTTAGGGTGTGATACAACAGAGCATTGGGATTAGCCCTCTCCCAATACCAAGAACAGAGGTCATATAATTCTGCAAAGATGGCGAATTTACAAATGTCTGGTATTCTGGAAAAGGTGCAATCTAGCTTTTATATTGAATACGTGCATGTTTTGTGCATGTTCATTTGGGTCTACCTATAGCCACTGGCGTTACGTGTTCCAATTTGGCTTTGCTTTGTTGCAGATGACGGGTAAGGATAAAGATTACCGATACATGGCAACATCTGATTTGCTGAATGAGTTGAACAGAGAGGGATTTAAGGCTGATGCGGATCTGGAGATGAAGTTGTCAAACATTATCCTACAGCAACTTGATGATGTGGCTGGTGATGTTTCTGGATTGGCTGTTAAGTGGTATGTGTCTCTTCCTTAGACATTGTTGGTCTTTGTGGTTCTACTGTATAATTTTTGTGTCTTTTGTAGAAGTGTCTCCATGTGGCTCTGCTAAATGTTTGCATAAATTTTCACATGGAGATATAATATATCTCTTACCAATTCCAGGTGAGAACGAGGATATTGCTTTTAATGGATCATCAATGCCATATGTTTTTTCTTCTTTTTTTATAATTTTTTTTCAGCCATTGTTTCCTGTATGCTGATCTGCAGTAGACTATAGACATTGTATCAGGAACTTTCTGCTGCATGATACATGGCTGAACTTTAGTGTTGGAGAATGCAACTATATGGATTGAAATAAGTAGTCTGTGTTGGTACAAGCTAAATTAAACTTTCTTCATAATGCTACTTAAACATAGTATAAGAGGCACCATGATAACAAAATCTTCTGTTCAAGAACGTTCTTTTTTCAGTTTCTTCTGTATGTGCATGCATAGGACTGGGGGAGGAGGATGTTTGGGTTGGTGCTTTCAGGTTTCTTGTGAAGAATTTGTAAGTGGTGAAATGGAAATCAAAAGTTTGAAGGAAGTTCACTGCTATGGATTTTGGTATCCATATTTTTCCTAGATGTATTGAATAGTAAATACCATAAAAAAGTAAGAGAGGAATAAAGATGGTGGATAGCATGGTTGTTGTACAGCTCCTTGATTCATATTCTTTGTTTATGCGCAGTCTTGCCCCACTGGTGAAGAAGGTCAATGAAGCACGGGTGGTTGAGATGACCGATAAATTATGCTGTAAATTGCTCAATGGAAAAGATCAGCATCGTGACATTGCAAGCATAGCAATGAAGACAATAGTATCTGAAGTTGCCACTTCATCTCTTGCACAAGCAATCCTTGTTTCTTTATCTCCTAAATTGATAGATGGAATAACTACTACAGTGAGTTTCTTGAAAATTGACTACACTTTTCCATTAGGAATCTTTTGTCTCCCTATTTATGTGTGCAATATTCTTTGTGTCTCAGGAAATGAGCACAGATATAAAATGTGAATGTCTTGATATTTTATGTGATATCCTTCATAAATTTGGGAACTTGATGGTGGACAAGCATGAGCTTCTTTTGAATGCACTGTTGTCCCAATTGAATTCCAATCAAGCCAGTGTGAGGAAGAAGACTGTTTCATGTATTGGTAAGGTCTAGTAAATTAAGTGCAATAGATTTGCTCTGTAGGTGTTATAGTCAATGTTGTGAATTTACTTTTTCTGTGCTTGTTTTACTTTTAGTGGGAAGCCATAATTTGTTTTACTCTTAGAACCAAATGTGAATACTTAGAAGTTGTGCGATGTGGCCAGATATAGGTCTTCTCTCTTTTACCCTCTTGCTTTCTTTTAGAGACAGTTGGTATTATGCACATAAACTTTGGTGGAAGCTGTTTGCAAGTGCAAGCCATGTGATTGAGGACAGTGATCTTCTGCATTTCGGCTTGTCACCACTAATTAGATTTAGCTTGTGAAACAAAATGATCTCAAAAATGGATTAGATCTCTCCTTTGTTATTTTAGAAAACTGACAACCTTGATGAGGTTTTTCTGACAACTAACAAGTAGTTATGAGGCTGGTAATTAATTTGTTGATTTAATTAGCTGTAACTGAAACTGGAGAGGTGGCTTAATGTATCTTTGGTTTCAGCTGCTCTTGCTTCAAGCTTGTCTGATGATTTGTTGGCAAAGGCAACAGTCGAAGTTGTTTGGAACCTAAGAAGTAAGAGTTCGAAACCCGAAATGACTCGTACAAACATTCAAATGATTGGTGCCTTAAGGTATGCTTTACCTGTTATAATGGTATTTGGTTCTTTATTATTTCCTTTGTCCTTCCTTAATTTCTGAGGATGATAGTGTAGAATGAAGCTTTGTGTTTCTGAGAATCTGAAGCAAACCAAATTTCGAATTCAAATGTGTGGTTTCCAGCATGCTATTTGTCTGCATGTGCTTGCTTGTGTGAATCTTATAACTGTTAATGTAGCAAAACGTTAGTAATAAGAGAAAAAATTGTTTGGAACTCGGCAAGTTTGTGCACAGAACCTAAAAAATTCACCTGTATATTCAGATGTTCACTGCTGTAAGATATGATGTACTGCCTTGTCTGGCATTTGGTGCTTTGATGTTCCTTTTTCCATGCTTATGTTTTGAAGAAGATAGTGAAGCTCTGTGATTCTGAGTTTAAACACTGAAGGTGGAGGGATGCAATGTCATGTTCCGAAGTTTAAATGTGTGATTTTCAAACATTTTTCATATGTATCTACTTGATCTGAATTTGTAAATGTTAATCGACAAAAAGGTGAAAAACATAAAGCAGTACTTGTTTAGTTTTTTAATTGCAAGAGCCAGACACATTTTTCACTCAATGCTCCAATGATGTGACATTTTTAATGCTTATGAACTATGATGGTTGTGGTGGTGTAGCCGTGCTGTAGGATATCGATTTGGATCTCATCTTGGAGACACTGTGCCGGTGTTAATCAACTACTGCACAAGTGCCTCAGAGAATGATGAGGAGCTTCGCGAATATAGCTTGCAGGTGCTCTCTGCCTTTCCTTGTCCGCCTCCTGATGGAAAATGAATATCTTCTTGTATTGTAGGACCGTATTTGCTTTTGCTGTCACTGGCTTTGTGTGTAATCCTTTATATAATGCCTGCAGGCCCTTGAAAGTTTTCTGCTCAGATGCCCTAGGGACATATTTTCTTATTGTGATGAAATTCTTCACCTGACCCTGGAATACCTGAGTTATGATCCAAACTTTACTGATAACATGGAAGAAGACACAGATGATGAGGGTCAGGAGGATGAGGAAGATGAGTATGTTTTTGTTAATGCATTTTAATGCACAACATCTTGTGCTTGATGAACTTTGTGGTTATACCTCGCCCTAATTGTTTGCCAGTGAGAGTGCAAATGAATATACTGATGATGAAGATGCCAGCTGGAAAGTCCGACGAGCAGCAGCTAAATGCTTAGCAGCATTAATTGTTTCTCGTCCTGAGCTGCTTGCAAAGCTGTATGAGGAGGTAGTTCTGCATTGACTAGTTAATCTTTTAGTTAAGTAAAACAAAAGAATCTGTCTTTTCATCATGCTGCCTCATAGTTTGGAGTGACAGTTTAGTAGAGATCTTGCTACTCTATATGGTAGTTTTCCGGGACTTCTAGTTGATTAATCATGTTTGATATTGAACTTGATCTTGCAGGTAAGCAAATTATAATATGCTTTTTCATAGTATATGATAGGTTGTAAACTTATCCTGCATGTGAGGTTGTCCTGCAATTTCTCAGTGTTGCCAACTTTTTCATTATATGATAGGTTGTAAACTTATTCAACTATTATCCTTATGCAGGCCTGTCCTAAATTGATTGATAGATTTAAAGAAAGAGAAGAAAATGTGAAGGTAATTTTGTTCCATATTGTAGATTTACTTTCTTTTATGGATGCTATCTGATTTTGTTTTGATGTAGATGGATGTATTCAGTACATTCATTGAGCTACTACACCAAACTGGGAATGTTACAAAAGGACAAGTTGACATGGATGAATTCAGGTAATTTTCTGATGTCTTTCAAATTGATGTTGCTCGATTCAATTTTTACCTCATTTTTCTCATACATGCCCCCAACTCATGCTGTCTGAATTATACTAACTATTTTGTTTGTTTCCGTTTATCGTGTGGTTTTCTCTTATTTCAAAGCTATATCAAGTACTTGTTGAACTTCTCTAGAACATAGGATTTGTTTTCAAACCATTCAAGATTTGAAAATTAAACCATGGAAGTGTTTGGACTGCAAGTGGCTCTTGTCTATTACCGCATTTTAGGGTAAAAACATAACCCTTATCCACTATGACATAGGAAGAGGCAAGTGAAATTTGAAAGTTAACTCTGGGAACTCTTCCTTTCTGAGGCTAAACTGCATTACTTAGATAACAGTGTGCTTCAAGTTTTTCTTTGCTGACATGAAGTATTCTGTCTGCTATCCCATGTTGTCCTTTTTTTTCCCTTTTTGACAGCTGTTTATCCTTTCTCTAGCAAATCATCTGCACCATTTAAAAGGACATTATGGCTCCTAGTAAGTTTTAGCTATTTGTAACAATTGGGCAAAGACTTGCCTGGGAGTTTGGGTTCTAGATAATGGCTGATAAAGTGTATTATGATCCAATTATTTTCTCTGCAGTTATTTATTGGTTAAAGTATGTTTTCCTGGCAGATTATTTCTAAAAAATGTGACAGTAGTACAGCTCAAGATGATCACTAGTTTGTGTAATATCCAGCAGTTTGCAGTCTAGAGAATGGCTATGCTTGACAATGAGATTTCTAGATATGGGATTATTTTGTCTGCACTTAGTTTATTGGTATACAAGTGCACTTTGTCAGAAGACTATAATTAAATGTTTCCTTCATGCAGTCCAAGATGGTTATTGAAGCAAGAAGTGCCAAAGATTGTTAAGTCTATAAATAGGCAGCTGCGAGAGAAATCTGTCAAGACCAAGGTAAGAGTTGCTCACATGTGCCACATATTCACGGTCATAAGCTCAACACATAAGAAAATCTCATCTGCCTGTAGGTTGGTGCATTTTCTGTTCTGAAAGAACTTGTAGTTGTCTTGCCTGACTGCCTTGCTGAACACATTGGATCACTTATACCAGGAATTGAGAAGGCACTAAATGTAAGTAATTTTTTTCCATGTTGAAACTGCATTATGGATTCATATTGTCTGTGCTTTTCTCTGACATGCTGTCACATTGATCTGTTTAGTTCCTGTTCTCTAATATTATTTATGATCTTCAGGACAAATCCTCAACCTCCAATTTGAAAATTGACGCTCTTATATTTACAAGATTGGTGTTGGCTTCTCATTCACCATCTGTTTTTCACCCCTATATCAAGGTAATAACAATGCTTCTGGGATTTACTAGCAATATATCCTGTCAAGTTGCTATCTTTACCCTTTGCTTTTAAGAAACACCAAAAATCTTTTGTACATGCACATGGAAACAATCAAATGCATAAAATGTTTTACAGAGGAGGTAGCTAAGAGCATTCATATCAGAAGACAGTGGTCAATAAGTCCTCACTTGCACCATAATCAAGAATATTTTAGATTGTTTGTTGTCATTTTTAAGTCTGTCACTTTTTGGCATTTTGTGAAAGGTTTCTGGCCATTTCCTATGGGAAACTTACCACTCTGTTATGGCACATGTAATGAAAACTAAAGAGTGTAGTTGTGCTGCAACTATTACATTGCAATAGTGATCTCAGTGGCATTTAGGTACGCTGTTATTGCAGGCTCTTTCTAGTCCAGTTTTATCTGCCATTGGTGAGCGTTATTACAAGGTCACAGCTGAAGCATTAAGAGTATGTGGGGAACTTGTTCGTGTTGTCCGCCCGGATATTCAGGTTAAACTGTTGGTACCCTCTTGAAGTTTGGGATGTTGTTAGACCATTGTCTGATAGTTTGAATTATATCTGTTTTAGACCTGCAGTTTTGACTTCAAACCATATGTTCATCCAATATACAATGCCATAATGTCACGCTTGACAAATCAAGATCAAGACCAGGTCAAGAATCTTTCGACTTCTTTTTTAAGTATGGTAGAAGTCATTGTACGCTTGCCTAATTGTTTATTTTATTTTATTTTTGTTCCTTGTTTGCTTTTTTCAGGAGGTTAAGGAGTGTGCTATTTCATGCATGGGACTTGTTATTTCAACATTTGGTGATAACCTTAGATCAGAACTACCTGCATGCCTCCCTATACTTGTTGACAGGATGGGGAATGAAATTACACGACTCACATCAGTGAAGGTGAGTGTTGCCTGAAATATTAATGAAATAGCTGAGGCTCCACTGGTTGGTTTTGAACTTACATGCTTGAGGGTATGCTTGCATATGATTGCGACTTATACTTTGAGCCTGATTTATATACTTGTTGCTTGGCATTCTAAATCCTTGGTAACAATGGTGTATGCTAACTTTAATCCTTGAGTTGAATCCAGGCTTTTTCTGTAATTGCTGCTTCTTCACTTCGGATTGATCTATCATGTGTTTTGGAGCACGTAATTGCAGAGTTGACTGCATTTCTGCGAAAAGTATGGAACTGACTTGCTTGCTGTTGGATTGTGATTTTTCGTTAATGCATTCTCAAATTATTTTACTGACGCCTAACATGTTTACTTCTTTTGAAAAATAGGCAAATCGGGCATTGAGGCAGGCAACACTGGGAACACTAAATTCCCTAATCACAGCTTATGGTGATCAAGTTGGTTCATCTGCTTATGAAGTTATTATTGTAGAACTTTCAACTCTGATAAGGTTCTCTTTACCTTTTCCTTGGGTATTTCCAGTGGTTTCTGATATTGTAATGGCCACCAGCTGTACAGTAATATTCTGAATGCTAATTTTCGTCTTCTGCTTGTGTCAGTGATTCAGACTTGCATATGACTGCTCTTGCTCTGGAACTCTGCTGTACATTGATGTCTGATAGGAGATCAAACCCTAGTGTTGGTTTGGCTGTTAGAAATAAAGTTCGTCCCCAGGCACTGATGTTGATCAAGAGTTCATTGCTACAGGGTCAAGCCCTTTTGGTACATCATTCATGTTGTCAAGTATATCATATCCTGGTTATCTTAATGCTTGGTTTTGAATTTTTTTTTTTGTTTGCTCATGTTGTTGTAGGGTTTGCAAAACTTCTTTGCTGCACTAGTCTCTTCTGCAAACACAAGTTTTGACACTTTGCTGGACTCCCTGCTTTCAAGTGCCAAGCCATCTCCCCAATCTGGTGGTGTTGCAAAACAAGCGCTGTATTCAATAGCGCAATGTGTGGCTGTTCTCTGCCTTGCTGCAGGTGATGATAAATGTTCATCTACAGTGAAAATGCTTATGCAGATTCTTAAAAATAACAACAGCACAAATTCAGTATGTTCTGTCCCCCCTGTTATTTTTTTGTATTATGTTATAGCTAGTCTCTCTCTTTCTCTCTCCCCCTTAATTTTTCTTTCGATTGGTTTTTTGGGTTAACTAAAAACTGTTTTTATTCTTTCCCTTTTAGGCTAAGCA
>STGP01000322.1:32287-44700 GCA_004918865.1 Caryocar brasiliense | reverse complement strand
TTAAAAATTTATTTAATTTAATTAATAATTTATATAAAATTTATTAATAAATTTTTTCTAACTCTTTTAAGTATAATTTGCAGCCCTAGCAATGCATCCCTCAACAGCTTGACATGTACAATTAAAATTTTTTATTTTATTCTTATTTAATAATGACATGGCAAGCGGCGCCAAGAAAAAAACCTCCTTTAAACCCTTAAACCCTAGACAGCGGAACCAAAATAAAAAGCAACAGCAGAAGAAAGAAAACCAATCAACCTTATTTTCTAAGAATCTTTAGCTCCGACCGCAACAAAATACCAGTGAATGAAAAACAGAGGCAGAGACAGAGGCATCCACGGAACAAAACAAGAAAAACACATAATTCATAGAAAATCCGGAACACCCATTTTCAAAGGTAAGTCATTTTGTTGTTTCATTTTTCTGGTTTGTGTTTGTTTCCCTGGAAAACCAAGGAAGAAGGCAGAAAGGAAGAAACTTTACTGCCCCTGTAACAAGTTTCCCTGATAGGAAGATGCCCTTTTCTCTATTTTTGTATGCTCTGCTTGTTTCCCTGGAAAATGAAGAAAGAAGAAATTTAACTGCTCCTGTAACTATTTTCCTGACTGGGGAAAATACCCTTTTGTTTGTTTTTCTACCCTCTGTTAGTTTCCCTGGAAAAGGGAAGAAGAAAAAGAAGAAATTTTAAAAATTCGCTTTTGTATTCATGTTATCTATAGTTTCTAAGACTACTAGTGATGACTTACAGGTTCAGACTAACTGAAGTGTGCGAAGCTCCAGGGACTGTATATCCTTTTTATTATAGAGTATTTAAATTTGATTAAAGATACATACCTTTTTTGTAGTTTATATAAGTAGATAGATACACAAAAACTGTACTGGAGGTTTTTTTACAGATGGCAATGGACGGAAGTTTCAGTCTTGAATCTGCGGTCAAGAGGTTCCTTGCCCGTTGCCCAGTGCTTGGGAGTATTAGGGAGCTTGACCATCTTGTGAAGAAGGGGCACATGGTCACAGAAGAAGAAGTCGTGGATGCAGTGGCGGAGCTGTTTTTGAACCCAAATTATACCATCCCCTTAATTGGGTGTTTTCGGCCTATAGTTCAAAAGATTGTTGACAAAGCTGTGGCCTTGTTGGGCCAGCATAATTTGACTTATAGCTCAGATGATGCAGCAGCAGAACCAGCACATTTAGTTGGCGCAGATGTTGTTTATGTTATTGAGCATTATGTGCGAAGTGAGAGGGGATTGAATCTTCATGAACTTTCTTGCCTAGCTTTTTGCCGTGCCCTTGATTTGGATCATTCTTTATTGGAGTCTGTATTGACTTATTTCAAATTCGCTCCACCTCCTTTTGAACGCATATTGAGGGAAGGGACAGCTTCTGAGCTGCCCAAGGATTTAACTCTTCATTTGCTTGTTGTGCGGATATCTTATCGCCTTCTTCTTGTGGAACCTGAGTTTTTCTCTAAACATTGGAACTGGTCTTGTTTTCTGGACCTTGTTAACAAATGTGTAGATCTTGATTTGGGTTATGGAGTGGAACATGAGAAAGAGATTGCAGATATAAGATGGTGTGGAATACAAATAATGTCGGTCATTTTAAGGATGAGTGACAGAACAGTTGAAAATTTTGGAGTTGGGGCTGAGGAAGCAGCTTCATGTTTATGGCGGTGGGAGGAGTTTTGTCTGGATGTAGCTGTAGAGAATTTTGGCTCATATAGTAATTTACCTGAACGCACAAGCTCAAGTTCCATCGGTGGGAGAATCGAGTTCAATCAACAGAACTGCCTTAAGTCTTTTGAGCTTGATTCTCTGACATCGTCACAATTTTGTGAAATTGGGCCAGCGGCTAAGAGTCGAAGGTTGGTAACACGGTAGGGTCATCAAACTGAAAAGACAATCTATGATATTTTTTTCTCATATTAGTTCTTGTTCTTTGTTGAAAATTTACACTTTCATGTCGTTGGTTCTCCTGTTTTGGACTATTGATTTACTTATCAATGTTGACCAATTTGATCCTGTCATTGCATGGATATATTTTGAATGAATCTTTCGGGTTCTCTTTCTGACAAGGTCTTCCTTTGGACACAGGAATAATCAACCAGATGGTAATCCCTTCATTATGACATCAACCGTGAAGAAAAGTTTTGAGATGGTAGTGTTAGCACTGGGTCAAAGGTGGCCTGTTCTTCTATATGGCCCTGCTGGTGTCGGGAAAACTGCTCTTATCAGTAAGATGGCCCGAGATACTGGGAATCAAGGTATATATACTTTTATCACATCCCCAAGTTGACATTTTCACCTAGCAACTAAATACATCTCCCTTGTGGTTTAGTAGAGCCTCCACGCTTTGGAATCTCTTAAGGAATCTATGAAATTCAAACCAAGTTATGTGAATATTGGAACTATAGATGTAGATGAAGTTGTCTTCTAAAATACATACTCTCTTTCTCTCTCTTTAGATGTATTCCAATTTTGACGTGGATCTTTTTGACTCACATACTAATTTGTGAAGACCCTTTTAGGATATCAATTACATTGGACATTGTTGGAATTGTAGAGCATCTTCTTGTAATGGCTATTCTGATGGAAGAGTTTCCATAATGTGATAATGTGTAACAGGATGTGTGTGGTTGATATGAGATGTAACCTGGATAAACGTATGGTTGTATCCTATGTTTTGGTCATGTGGATTGGGCCATATGTATGAGTGCTTTTTATCTTGTTGTGTATGTAAATACTTTTTGTTTTGGTGGAATAATTTGAAGCTATATATTCTACGTTGTCACTTATACAAACTGCTTCCTAATGGTTATTTGTTTGCATTCTATGGGTTCTTGTATCTTGACCTCTCCACATCTTCCTCAGTTCTGTCTATTCACATGGATGATCAAATTGATGGCAAAACATTGATTGGGAGCTATGTCTGTACAGAGCAACCAGGGCAATTTAGATGGCAACCGGGTTCACTAATCCAGGTTTGTTTTCTTTTGGCAAGATAGTTTTGGATCCAACATTTTGACATTTAATATGCACCCTGTTCATCTGTTTTGTGGTCAAATGATTATGTTATCTCACAGGCTGTTCTGAATGGATATTGGGTTGTATTTGAGGACATAGATAAAGCACCTTCGGATGTGCAATCTATCTTATTGCCTTTACTGGAAGGTACAAGCTCCTTTGTAACTGGTCACGGAGAGGTAAGTCATTGACTTCTATTGTTATTTGTTGGAAAAGTACACATGTAATAAATGTATTTCATCTGAAATTGTAACACCTAAAAATGTGTTATGAACTTTAATCTAATTAATGCTCTACTTTTTGATCTCTTTTCCTGTAGCCTGGTTTGAATGCTACCTTTTTTGGTTGTTTGATTTTTGCTTTTCTTGCTCATCAATTCAAATATGTTGCTTTACTATTTCCATTTTAGAGAGGGCAGCGGAGGAGGGGCTTATCGGGAATTCATGTATCCTGATCCCTGACCTTCCTGTAAAAAGCATGCATGTTGTTGGTGACACAGTTTGTTTTCTCCCTCCCTCTCTACACACACACACACACACACATATATTAATTAACATACGATGTATTGTGGACTTTCAGGAAATAAGGGTTGCAGATAGCTTTCGACTGTTCTCCACCATTTCTACTTCCAAGATTGATATATCTCAGAACACGGAAGGTTCGTGATAGTGATACTGGAATTACTTTGATTACAAAGTCAACTAATTGTAGTTTGATGTTCTTAGTTATATTTATGGTTTCTATAATGGAGATAATTTTCCCCATTATAGGTGGAAATGTACTTAGCATTCTTTGGCGGAGAGTGATGATTGGGCTACCGAATAATGATGACTTGCAAAATATAGTTACAGCTTGGTATCCAAATTTGGAACCTCTTGCTGAAAATCTCATAGGTGGGGCATCCTAATTCATTGCAAATTACTGGTTTCAGATCATTATATCTTACCTACAAATGATATTGTTCTTGCAGAAACATTGGAAAAAGTTAACTCTGTTTCTCTGCACCATTTTGGCAGATTTCAATCTGGAAATTCTGCTTCGTTCAGTTCTCTAAGCAGGTTCTCGCTAAGGTAACATATGATCTTAATCAAAGTGATGCATTTTACAATCAATCAGATCTTGTAACTTCAACATTTGGATTCTGGTGGCAGGGATTTACTCAAATGGTGCAAAAGAATTGAAGGTTTGGGTTTTTGCTCTCTGGGGGGAGCTTTGACAGCTTATCAGTGTCATTGTGTCTATCAAGAGGTTTTGATTTGTCAATCAATGTTGCCATGCTATAAACATTGCCTTTCTTTTTTTTTTTTTCTTTTTTATTTTCTTTTGGGATTATGCATCTGCTAGTCTGCTTCTTTTGTCTTCTTCAATTAATGAGTAACTGGTTTCTGATCTCAGGCTGTGGACATATTTGCAGCTTCTTCAGCGTCTGCTGAAAATCGGCTGACTATAATGAAAGAAATAGCTAAATTGTGGGGTATTTCAGTTCCAGAGGGTGGAAGCCCGCAACCTGACAGACCCGAAATTCAGGTATTTATTGATTTAGATGCTATGCTAACCTGCTGTTCAGATGCTTACAGTTGTTACTTATTTATTGGGTTAAACTGCAGAGTTTCCTGACAGAACTAAGAGTTGGACGTGTTACTCTTCAACATATTGAAACAAAGGTAAGTGAACGCACCAGAAATTTCTCCATTAAATGCAGTTGGATTCTGTTCAATTATTGACATTTAATGGAAAATTTTTAGTTACATGGCCAAGAAAGACTTGTTAAGATGCGTAGTTCCCTCCATGTTCTGGAGAGAATAGCTTGCTCTGTTAAGTACAATGAGCCTGTTCTCTTGGTTGGTGAAACTGGAACTGGAAAAACTACACTTGTACAGAATCTGGCTGCTATGCTTGGTCAGAAGCTTACTGTTTTGGTATGTAGTCAGCTCAGCACCTCTCACCTCTCTCTCTTATGCATATGCACATAAACTCAACACCACACCTGCTGCAGTGGTTGTTGATTGCAAATCTGACAATCTGACTTGCTTTACAGAACTTGAGTCAACAAAGTGATGTTGCTGATTTATTAGGAGGATTTAAACCTATGGATCCACAATCTATATGTATGACCTTGTATAAGGAGTTTGAGAGTCTCTTTTCTAAGACCTTCTCTGTAAAGGTATTATCTGCTTTGATCATCACAATTTTGTTGTTAACTGTGAGTTTGTATTCACAAATAACTGCTGCTGTTGTATGCTATCTCCAGGAAAATGATAAACTTTTTGCCCACTTACAAAAGCAATTGAGGAATAAGAACTGGAAATCGCTATTGAGTGGATTTAAGAAATGTGTTGATAATTTTCAGAAGAGATTACATTTGGAAAGATCTGGGTCTGGAAAGAAGCGAAAGAAACCATTGGACGAACAAGAAAAGCTCAAAGCTTGGGAGAAGTTTACTGTGAAACTCGAAACTGCCCATCAGCAGATTGTGGATTCATCTGGAATGATATTTTCATTTGCAGAAGGGGCTTTTGTGACTTCCCTTCGAAAAGGTGAGTGGATTTTGCTTGATGAGGTGAATTTGGCTCCTGCAGAGACCTTGCAGAGGCTTGTTGGCGTTCTTGAGGGAGAACATGGGTCAATATGTTTAGCAGAACGAGGGGATGTCAGTCATGTACCTCGACATCCTCGTTTCCGAATATTTGCCTGTATGAATCCTGCAACTGATGCTGGCAAGCGGGACTTGCCGTGCGCTTTGCGTAGCAGATTTACGGAGTACTTTGTTGATGACGTATTGGATAGAGAAGATATGAAATTATTTATTAACAAATTTATGGAGGAAAGCCGATCAAATAATGAACTAGAGAAAAGAATAATTGATTTCTATGAAGCAGCCAAAAAGAATTCTGAAGAAAGGCTGCAAGATGGAGCTAATCAGAAGCCACAATATAGTCTGCGGTCGTTGTACCGTGCACTAGAATTTACAAGGGAGGGAAAGGGAATATTTGGATTTCAGAAAGCAATGTATGATGGATTCTGTATGTTTTTTCTCACTTTGTTGGACATACCGAGTGCGAAGATTATGAAAAAGATGATAAAGGATATGTTGCTGGGGGGAAAGAAACTGTCAAAGATACCTTTCAATGCTTACTTGAAAATAACAAAAGACTGTAATTCTGATGATTTCTTGGAGAATTATGTTTTGACAAAGAGTGTTCAAAAGCAACTTGAGAACTTGGCACGTGCAGTTTTTATCAAGAGATATCCTGTTCTTTTACAGGGGCCCACTTCTAGTGGAAAAACTAGCCTTGTTCAGTATCTTGCTGCCAGAACTGGTCATGAATTTGTACGAATAAATAACCATGAGCATACTGATCTACAGGAATATTTAGGTTCTTACATATCAGATGTTCATGGGAAGCTTGTTTTCCATGAAGGTGTATTGGTGAAGGCTGTCCGAAATGGTTATTGGATTGTTTTGGATGAGCTCAACCTTGCCCCATCTGATGTATTGGAGGCATTGAACCGACTGTTAGATGATAATAGAGAACTCTTTGTGCCCGAGTTGCGAGAAACTGTTAGGGCACATCCAAATTTTATGCTTTTTGCCACTCAAAATCCACCTACACTATATGGTGGGCGTAAAATGCTATCTCGAGCATTCCGTAACCGTTTTGTAGAGGTTCATGTGGACGAAATCCCGGATTATGAATTAAGCACAATAATAGAGAAGCGTTGTAAAATTCCTGAGAGCCGTGCTAAGGTGATGGTTGATGTCATGAAAGAGTTGCAGCTGCACAGGCAGAGTAGCAAAGTCTTTGCTGGAAAACATGGATTTATAACTCCAAGGGACTTGTTTCGATGGGCCAATCGTCTGAGGGTCTTTGGAGTCTCCAAAGAAGTTATGGCAGAACATGGTTACTATCTTCTTGCTGACAGGCTGCGGGATGAGGCAGAGAGACACCTGGTTCAAGAAGTTCTGGAGAAGCATCTCCGAGTCAAAATTGTCAAAGATGACTTATACAAGGTTAATTTGGTTTGCTTGCATTTTTAATGGTGAAGCATATCAAAGGAGTTTTGGATCTTCATGGATTGTGGTTTGCTTGCATACTTGATGAGTTTAGGCACTCCATAGATTAGTGTTATGTGTAACCTACTGCCTGTAGATATGTGGTGTTCTTTGTTGTTAGGCATTATGTTATCTGTTGCTTATTGTAAGCTAGAGGTAGTGGAGGTAGTACTTGTAAAATCATTCCTTTATGTTATAGGATGCTTGAGTAGTTATCTTCTGGTTATTGCTTCCTATGGCTGGCTGTGCATATCATTTGTTCTGTCCTTTTCAAATGGCTGTAAGGTAGATAGGCTGAAGCATTCTTTTTCCTCCTACATTGTTCAGGACTCAGTCGGAAAGGAGACACAGAATTTTGGAGGGTATGAATGCATAACCATTTCTTTCCTGGCGGAAGAGGTTTTTGCTGATTATTTTATTTGGAAGATTTTCAGTCTCACTGATTACATGGTTCATTGCAGGGTCATCTTGACTAAAAGTATGAGAAGATTGTACTCTCTTGTCAAGCTTTGTTTTGAGTTACGTGAGCCTGTCCTCCTTGTTGGCGAGACTGGTGGTGGGAAGACTACTGTCTGTCAGCTACTGAGTTCTAGATTGGGGTCCAAATTACACATTCTGAATTGCCACCAATACACTGAGACATCTGATTTCCTTGGGGTTTGTTTTCTTCTATACTAATTAAGTTTCTTTTCTTTAAAAATTGGCCCCTTCTGAAGAAAAATATTATGCTTTGAAGAGTAACTGATGAGCCATTAAACAGGGGTTCTATCCTATTCGAGAAAGATCAAGACTGACAGCAGAATTTAAGCACATAATTGGGGGACTGATGCTGTCAAAGGCTTATATAAACTTTCCCGAGAACTTGGTAAGAATCTTGTTAGTCAGATTGATTTGTAATTTGGAATTTTTATGTTGGCTTGATGAAAGTATATGCTGCTTTCCTTGGATGCAGGAACTTTCTTCTGATATTAGTCAGGCTGCTTCAACACTTGGTCATCTTGATGCAATGGTAACTAGTTATAGGGAAGGGCGGGTTTTAAGTCCTGCTGTCACCGAGCAAGATGTTGGCACTCTTGAGCAGATGAGATTGGACCTCACCCGGCTTTATGAGAGGTGGCAGATGATATTTTCGTGGCAAGATGGACCTCTTTTGGTGGCAATGAAGGCTGGCAATCTCTTTCTTATTGATGAGATTTCACTGGCTGATGATAGTGTGCTCGAAAGGTTGAACAGTGTTTTAGAGCCAGAAAGAAAACTGGTGGGTGTCTCTTTTCCAATAATCTCATTTTCAAAATGTGTCATTAAAGTCTATTTTTTCAGTGTCTGATTATAATATTGTAAGCCATAGTGTTTACCAACAGTCGTGGGAAAAGTTTTTATGTTCATTCTCCATTATACTAATGTGGAAGTTGCCCTCATCTTTACTATTAGGTTTAGTGATTTTGGAATTTTGAATATCTGGAAATATCTCGCAAGTCCTAAGTTTGCTTTTTTTTTTTCTTTTTCTTGAAAGAAATATTGCATATGAGTAGCTGCTCATCAGTGAGATATTTATCTGGACTCTAATTTGGTGTTCTGTTTGTTTTTCTTTTTCTCAATTTGCAGTCTTTGGCTGAGAAAGGAGGGTCTGTTATGGAAAGAATTACTGCCCATGAAAACTTTTTTGTGCTTGCAACCATGAATCCTGGTGGGGATTATGGTAAGAAGGAGTTGTCTCCAGCTCTCCGTAACCGGTTCACCGAGATCTGGGTTCCTTCTGTTAGTGATCTTGATGAACTTAGAGATATTGCTGCAAAGAGGTATATCTTTTTGTGAAGCATGCATGTTGACATAATGTATATAGATTTACTATTGCTTTCTCCAATTTCTGAATCATATTATCTTTTCTTGGCAGAATTTCTGATCCAGCACTCTCATACATTGTGGATGCCATGCTGAACTTTTGGGATGTAAGTTCTTGTTAAATCCTTGTTCAGTTCTAGTTATGCGTACGGCCACACCTTTGATTAAACAATATTGCTTTTGGATGCTAGTTCACTCCTGCTAGCTGAATCAGATTTGTGGGACCTCAATTTTCTTTTCATTGAGATTGTTAGATAAATATATGAAAACTTAAAAGTCCAGTAAGTTAAAGCCTAGTTAGTAATTTCTATCAGGACACTTAAAGCCTAGTTAGTTCTAAAGGAATTTTGCCTGTTTAAATTGACATACCGCTAGCAGTAAATATTATATATTGGAGAACAATTGGAATAAGATGCCGAATTCCCTTGTCTTTCTTTATTTTGATGTTTGATGTTGGTGTTGCACCCACTCAGAGTTACATGCACATATGATCTGCAAATTTGCAGTATGATACTCTCAGGAGTGCACTTAGGTGGACATAATTGTAGGATTTGCAAATTTGCTGTTTGATACTCCTGGGAGTCCACTAGGTTGACATGATTGTTACTGCCTTCTATGCTTTCAAGAAAATATGGAGCAATTTTATTTACTTTTTTCTCCACCTCTCTTTGCTCTTCTTCTTTGTTTGTTGTTTCTTGGTTGTCTTTTAATTGTTTTAATAATGATGCAGATAATGCTCTACTCTGGTTTCTGTATGTTTCTTTTGAACATGCTGATTTACCTTTCTTCTATTATTTCATCTGTATTACAGTGGTTCAACCAGTTACAGACAGGGAGAGTGCTTACTGTGAGAGATCTTCTATCTTGGGTTGAGTTTATTAGTGTTACAAAAGGAAGTTTAGGACCTCATAATGCAGTTGTCCATGGGCTTTTCCTGGTTTTGCTTGATGGATTAAGTTTAGGTAATCCTTGCTTTATTTTGGTTGTATTTTTGTTCATTGTATTGCCATTCTTTTATCTAGGGAGACTCTATGGCAGCAAAATTGTTATTAGTATTTATGATAGAGAACCCTTTGCAATTCTGGAAAGGATTAGTTTATCTTGTTTAACCTATTGTCAGTGGCTGTTTTATGCTATCATAAGTATTAGAGATAATAAACATATTCCTGGACCTCACCTAACAACTTAAGTTTTTGGGTTAAATAGTTCCACTAATATAGTATTAGAGCCTCTATGACCAGGTGGTCAATAGTTCGAATTATGGTGATTCCATTCTTGATAATTAATTTCGGTATAAGATATGGAGGCTCTTAGCTTGTCCATGCTTGGTATTCGCGTGAGAGAGTGTGTTAGAGACAATAAATAGATTCTTGGGACTCACCTAGCATTTTAAGTTTTTTGATTGAATAGTTCCACTAATAATAAGGTTGTGATGCTACTGGCATTGTGGATGGTTGCACTGGATGCAGTATGATGCAACTTTGATGGTTATGACAAACAACCTATTGTGGATATTATTTATTTTGGATAAAAACTGTGATATGATCCTTTAGTACCACAATTTTCATGTGATCAGAGCACTTAAGTGATCATTCAGATGTGGAATGACTATGGCATTGGCAACCTTATATTTTGTTAATAGCAAGGTTGAATTTATGAAAAATGTAGTCTTTACTAATACAAAGAAAGACTAGAGTGAGCAATTGATATAGTTGTAGAAGAGTCAGCATTAGAATGTAAGTATAGAATTATTTATTTGCTGATTGAGCTTATATCTAGTTCAAATTTCTTTAGTTGATTTTGCTGCATGCCATGCTACTTGTGTTTCAGTCGCATGTTTTTCCCCTCTGTTGATGATTTGTCTTGTTGTCAGGGACGGGTATTACCAGAAAGGATGCTGAACTATTGAGAGAAAAATGCTTGTTTTATCTTTTAAAACAACTTAAGGTGTGTTGTTGTATTTTTTGTTGTTGCTTTTAGATTAATACGGCATCTTTTTCTGCAAAAATCAAGGCATATATTGTTTGCGTTTATTTTTTTCAAAAATTTTGTGGAGCAGATTATAGAGGTGAACTCTAAATTCATAGGCAAACAGAAAAAATATTAATGGAAGTTAATCTTGCATTTTTTGTAGATTTCTATGAAATTCATTTTATTGTATTGATACGAGGATTAATTAATTGTGGGTGTAGAGTTTCATAATTATGGTTCTTACCTTTTATACTGCATTTTGAGAATGACATGTTTGAGACATATTAACATTTTTGTCACGTTGCATTCGGACTTATTTGAGCATGTGTGCTTGATACATCTTATAATCTAAAGTAGTTAAATTAGTTGCTTTGTGGATGTTTACAGCTGGATGAGACTACATTATATGATCTTTCAATCATCCAGAACTATGGATGGGGTGATCTTGGAAAAAGTACAGATATTTCCTGCAATGAAGATATGGAATGTGACAATGTCTTTGGCATTAATCCGTTCTACATTAAAAAAGGTAAATTAATGACTAATATGTGTTGTTAGTTGATAAAAGTAATAGCTACTTATTCTGTGTCCTTGAGGACTTGGTAAACATTCTTCGACTACAGAATGTGTTGGTCCTGCATTTTCATGTACATTATAGCCCTTCAATTGATTCTCAATGATTTCTTTCCTTGAACTTGTTCTAATTTCAGTTTTTCCTGGAAGTTTAGACAAAATTCTGGATGTCCTAGATTTGGTTTAATTAGGGGTGTTCCTGTGCCTTTTTACCATGAAACTGTAAAATCTATTTCTGTGATTTCTTAGCGACTCATGGGTTATA
Organism: Caryocar brasiliense; assembly: GCA_004918865.1. Lineage (NCBI taxonomy): Eukaryota > Viridiplantae > Streptophyta > Magnoliopsida > Malpighiales > Caryocaraceae > Caryocar > Caryocar brasiliense. Next base: position 32,972 of record STGP01000322.1, on the reverse strand, counting down.
TTTATAGGTTATGGGATCTGTGAGGCTGGTGGTTTTGAGTTTTTGGCACCAACAACTCGAAGAAATGCATTGCGAGTATTGCGCGCTATGCAGCTTCGGAAGCCCGGTATGTTCTGTTATGATAATGCTACTGTTTTGATGATGCTACTTTTACCCCACCCCTGAAACAATCTCAGAAAATTTGTCTTGTGTTTTTTGCTTTACAGTTTTGTTGGAAGGCAGTCCTGGGGTTGGCAAAACAAGTTTGATTATTGCCCTGGGAAAATATTCTGGTCATAAAGTTGTACGAATAAATTTATCTGAGCAGGTTAGTGATCATGGTTTCTCTTCCTGTCCCTTTTTCTCACTATTTTTTTCCCTGCTCCTTTGCTATAAAATTATCTCATTGTCCCTTTTTTCCAGCACTGGTACTTTTAGGTTGCAATAAGCCTAATATTGTTTTTTGGTGCAGACTGACTTAATGGATTTGCTGGGATCAGACTTGCCTGTAGAAAGTGATGGAGGGATGAAATTTGCATGGTCAGATGGAATATTGCTTCAGGTTAAAACTTATTACCAAAAATTATTTTTTGTGCTAATTTTGTTTGGGTACCTGATTTCTCAATGTTTGTGGTGCAGGCTTTAAAGGAAGGTTGTTGGGTTTTGCTAGATGAGCTTAATCTTGCTCCACAGTCTGTCTTAGAGG
>STGP01000322.1:12012-32220 GCA_004918865.1 Caryocar brasiliense | reverse complement strand
TTGTAGCAACTTTCTTCCTAGTTCCACATGTCATTAATGTGATAGGTATTATTTTCTTCAGGGTCTGAATGCCATCTTGGATCATCGTGCTGAGGTCTTTATTCCAGAGCTTGGTCTTACCTTTAAATGTCCACCATCTTTCAGAGTCTTTGCATGTCAAAATCCTTTTTCTCAGGGTGGTGGTAGAAAAGGCCTTCCAAGATCTTTTCTAAACCGTTTCACCAAGGTTGGTTCACTTTTTCAGCAACAGAATTATTCCTCCTTAAATTTTGACCTGAGTGTAAGATAAAGCTAAATTGTCTTACATAATGTTGGTTTCAGGTGTATATCGATGAGTTATTTGAGGATGACTATCTTTTCATCTGTGGTTCACTCTATCCGTCAATCCCGAGACCTATACTTTCAAAGCTGATTCTCTTCAACAAAAGATTATATGAAGACACCATGTTGTATCACAAATTTGCTCAGGATGGTTCTCCTTGGGAGTTTAATTTACGTGACGTGATACGCTCTTGTGAAATAATTCAAGGTGTGCCTTCATCTCTATTTTAGTTGGTCTCTTCAACTTGTCATAATGTTGGGTTTATGATTGTGGTTTTCTCAGATATCACTTTTTAAATTTTAGGTGCACCTGAGAAGTTCAAAATTGATTGCTTTCTCAACAGTGTGTATGTTCAAAGAATGCGAACTGCTTCTGACCGCAGAGAAGTCCTTCGGCTTTATGAAGAAATTTTTGGTGTTAAGCCATTCATCAATCCTTACCCAAGAGTGCAGCTGAATCCTGAATACCTAATAGTGGGCAACAGTTCTGTTAAAAGGAATTATTGTCAGTTATCTAAACCTCCAAGTAGCCGCATCAATGTAATGCCTGGCTATCGCCACAGCTTGGAAGCTGTTGTGCAATGTGCACAACACAATTGGTTGTGCATCCTGGTTGGTCCACCATCTTCCGGGAAGACCTCATTAATAAGATTACTGGCTCAACTCACAGGCAATGTATTAAATGAACTAAACCTTTCATCCGGGACTGACATATCCGAATTACTTGGATGCTTTGAGCAATATAATGCCTTCCTCAGTTTTAGGTTGCTTGTTGCTCAAGTTGAGCGCTATGTCAATGAGTACTGTAGTTTGCAGTTGTCCAAGGTAGCCTTGACTGATGCAAGAAAAAAATTGGTTACCAAATGGCTAGCTTTCTCATCTAGTGTTCACTCAAGTTTCCGATTAAGTCCTACATCTATGTACCCGGAGAACTGGGCGAGTATTTTCAACTCTCTTCCTTTGCTAGTTGAGATTGTTGAACAATTGCAGGTTGATGTTGCAGATAGTGGTGTACCTGTTTCTTGGTCAATTAAAGAACTGAACAAAGCCATGAGGACAGTTTCAAAGTTACAAGAAGATCAACAAAATAGGTCATTTTCAGCGAAGTTTGAGTGGGTTACAGGATTACTCATCAAGGCAATAGAAAATGGGGAATGGGTTGTTTTGGAGAACTCAAACCTTTGTAATCCCACGGTAATCAACAGGCTTATGATTTCTATATTTTCCAGTTCTAATTTTTTTTCATAGTCTTGCCTGCCATGTTTACATGTTTCCTTTATTTGTTACTTTAGGTTCTTGATAGAATCAACTCTTTGGTGGAGTCAAATGGATCAATCACAGTTAATGAGTGTGGAATCGTTGATGGTAGCCCAGTAGTTCTACATCCCCACCCTAATTTTCGAATTTTCCTCACGGTTAATCCAAGCTATGGTGAAGTGTCTCGAGCAATGCGAAATAGAGGAGTTGAAATATTTATGATGCAGCCATATTGGCTTCTTGACAAGGAAAGTGGCTACAATTTTGCAGATTTTGAATTGATGGATGTGCAGAGATTTCTTATTTTATCTGGTATTCCCGTTGGACAAGTTGTTGATTCAATGGCGAGATCGCATGTCTATGCTAAGCAAGAAGGTGTAAGAGTCAATGTTCAAATTACGAACTTTGAGCTTGCACGCTGGATTCAGTTATTCCAGCAGCTTCTCATAAATGGCAATCAGCCTTTATGGAGCCTCCAGATAAGTTGGGAGCATACATACTTGTCTTCCTTGGGTGAGGTTGTGGGATGGGATATTATCAATCATGCTAAAGTCGCTTACTTATCGGTCACAGAATGTACTCTACCAGTGAGTCTTTCTTTGGGCTCAACTGAGGCATGGCCCATGCCACTGAAGTTGAGAGATTTCATTATGTATTCAAAGGAAACTTCTGTCAAACAGAACTGCATGTATCTGGAATGCCTTGCTGCTCAATTTGAATTAGCAGTATCTAGGAGGAGAGAAAGCACGTCTCAAGTTTTTTCTGGTTCTAGCAATGGAAGACCTTACCTGATGAGGGATAACATATTTCCTAAAGCTTTCAACTGGATGATTTCCAGCTCTGGTAACAACACACAAGTTGACTTGAAACTGGCTATGAAGATGCTATGGTATGCAGCCAACTGGATAATTGAGCAGGCCACTAAAAATGACTATAAACTTTATCTTCGCCGATTTGGCTGGTTTAGCTCTAAACTGCAATGCTTCAGTCAGTTTTTCACCTCTTTCATGAGTTTGCTTGAGCAGGAAGTTGAGCATCCTATTTGGAAGTGTATTTTTCACTGCCACCATGAGCTTGCATCTCATCATCAAATAAATTTGAAATTGCTGCCAATACCACTACTTTCATTTGACTTAGTTGATATTGCTACTTCAAATGAAACGTCAAAGCGAATATGTGAACGTCACTGTAATGCTATTAACTGTGTGGGCCTTTTAAGGCTTTCTTATCAACAGTGGAGTGCTCAAAGTCGCCATAACTATGTTAGTGAAGCTCAGCATTTCAAACCGGTCTTGGAGTCCCTGCAAGAGCTCGAGAGAGAAGTCCTTGATTTGCTTGTTGATTCCCCATCATTTGTTGTACTGATTAAGCTATATAATGACCTCCTTGAAGATCACATGACATTCTGGGATGCTTTTAGCTCATCATGTTTTGAGCAGTCATTGATTTCTTGGCGTTCTTTGATAAAGCGTGTTTCGAAGTTGCGGGATTTTTGTCCGAATGCTGTTGAAAATTTACTCATGGTAAGCCCAATACTGTTTTCAGTTTTTTCTTACTTCTTCATATTTAATAGACTGAAGCATATGAATTCTTTGTTTGAAACTCCGCGTTCTTTGCTTTCATGTTGATGTCTTGTTCTCCTTCAAGTACTTTTCATTTTTTTTCTCTTTCTAATTTTTATGATTCGTTATTGAAAAAAGACTAACATTTCTTTTTTTTGATAAAGATGGAAAGGAGGAATCTGAAAAAAGCTTTCTATCAATACTCAGAGCAGTCCTTGTTATGGACTCATGGTGGTCATCCAATTTTACCTGCCTCTGCTAAGTTATATATTCAGCAGCACCAGCTTTTTGAGCTATGTGAGTTAATTTGGCCATCAAAGACAGGCAGCTTTAAGCAAGGTCTGTTTCTTTTTTCCAGTAACACTTCCTACTCCTCTCCTTGTCTACATCTTCTTTATCTCTTTACTTGCTCTACAAGTGTTTGAAAGATTCTTTGATCTGGCAGTGAACAAGAGTCTTGTTGAGGTAGTTGCATCTTCCAGTTCTGAACTTCGCTCCCTAGCACTACAAGGCAAGATTTTAGCATTCTTCTATGCTCTTCACGTTTGCTAGCCATTGTTGGCCTGTTATAACCATTGTTATTCATGTATCTCTTTATTCATGCCATTCTAAAGTGAGATTGATTGAATCTTACAGTTTCTCTTTTGCAATATCTGCTAAGTTTATTTCAACTTATGTCCAATCTACTAGTAGAATGAACTTTTCATGGGTCAAATTTACCAGCTGGCTGACTGATGTTGACAACTGAAATGCACTTAGTGTTTGCTAACTTGTTGAATTAAAAGCCTAGGGCTGCTTTCAATTGATATTGGTGGCTAAGGCTTTAGTCTTTAGCGATTGTGAGAGCCAATAGCTGGCTTAAATTGAAGTCTTGCAGAGGTAAATGAGAATCTAAATTGGAAGAGAATTGGAGTGCGGGAATTGGAAAGAGGGAGAAGAATACCGTGGACACATCAAGATGTAAACATCTTTATGGTTTTCATTTAAAAGATGCAGTCTATTGAAGGAAATAGGAAGCATTGTTTTAGACATTTGGGATTTCCTTGACCTTTGACATTGGAAGTATCAACTTCTTAACAGAGTGAGTTGGCCAATGTAGGATTAAAGCATAGGTTATTTGGAATAACAGACTGATGGAAAAAGATGGGTTTGAATTTAAAGATAAGTCAATATTCTAGTATAACCGTGTTCCTCCTTTTCAGTGAGTATATGCTTTACAGCTTTAACTCTGACATTAATACTATGTTCTGGAAACAAAATTCTCATTTATTTCACCTGCAAGTCTCCATGAAATATCTGATACAGTTTTATTTGTAGGCATTTGCATGTCATCCCATATTATCAGTGAACATGATGAAGATAATTCTCTAGTTGTTCAGCAGTTAGAAGAGATGCGTCAGGTTTGTCCTCTATTCCCAAGGGGAAATGAATAAAATTTTCATTATCTAACATTCAAGGTTAAGGTAATTGTATTTACCTCCAGATGCTTTTTGAGAGATTTGGCTATCAAAGGTGCAATTTGGAGGCCATGTTAGAGGCTGATGAGCTTGCCATCATGGAACGAAATTCAGCTGGTTGTTGTGCTTTCTCTACTGAAATACTGTGCACAAAGTCTGGCTTCTTTAGTTGGCAAGAGACAGTTCCTATAATTGACAGAACAAGTATTTTCCTGGATATGGAGTTGCTTCAAAAGCTTTCATCCATAGTATTGGTTGATCCCAGAATCTTGCAGCTGGTAAGACCCATCCTTTAGCTACAGCCTATTTTGATTGGCTGTCAACTTTAGTTACTGCAGTTTTTAAACAGATGTTCCTTCTGTAAGATTGCCAGAAAAGCAGTGATTTGTTGACTCATTAATTGGATAGAAATGGGCTAGGCTGATACAAACTTAAACCATTAATTGTACATTGGAAATTGAGCTTAATCTGACATTTTATATTCTTTTTCTTTGTCTTAATGAACATTTTTTGTCATGTATCCATGATAAAGTATAACAGGATTATCAGATGCAAGTTTTAGTTATTGCAGTTCTGTGACACAAAAAAATATTTTGGTGTTGGAAATTTACGTTAAAATCCATGTCTGAGTGTATATTAAGAATAGAGAAGAAAAAGAGAGAGTAGTTTTTACACTATTGCTAAGGATGATGAATCTAGCTTTGTTTGATGGATATTTTTAAGCCCTAAATCTATCTTCATGTTTGATGTCACTATGTTTGGGTAGAAATGTTCATTTTTTAGTTTCAAGCCTTATTTATTGCTGATGTCACCAATCTTTAAGCTAAGTCAAATTAAAGTATCTCATTCCGAACAGGATGTTTGGCTCCCCTGTGAAAGTATTAGATTTTTTATTGTCCTTGTTATGTGCTGTTGAAATCTGTATGATCTAACCAGTGCTTTGTTATTCCTTAATCAATAACAGGCATTCTGCAATGTATCTAATCTGTTGGACTCTGCCTTGAGATTCTCTATAACCTTTTCGACGAGACCTCCCCAAAATTTCATCCCACATCAGAAACTTTTATGGACACTTGATGCCTGGACGTCAGTAGATGGAGGTTAGTATAATTCTTTTTGCATATTTTGCCTCCATGTTTATTGATAAGCTCATGTTCGTTATCACTTTGTCTTAGTGAACTCAAAAATCACTAGCTACATTCTTGAGATCTGGTTCTGGTGGCATTCATCTCTGTGGAGCCATCCTCCTGTTTTTATCAAGGTATAAATGGCTATAATCAATGTGATGTAATTGTGTCAATTTGATATATTTCCTAATTTATATGCTCTTTTTTGGCTTGCAGAACTTCACAAAGTTTGATGGTTGTGATTTTCCATTGCCACATGTGCTCCTTTTGCCTCTGCAAACAGCATCTGTGCTCCAAATTATGTAAGGCGCAATTATTTCTATTGTCTTGATGTTTACATTTATTTATGTTGCAGTCCAAATATACTATGTTGCAAAATACATTTTTTTTAATTTGATCTTTGAATTTAGAAGTTGGGCTGAGATTAAAAAGAAAAGAAAAAGAAAAAAAGAAGCTAGAAGCAAAAAATTTTTCTTGTTTGCTAATTAAGAGCATGTTTTTAGATGAAACAGATTGGACAATCTGATTCTTAAAGGGCAACTGCATCTTTATTGCTCTTAACTGTTTTTCCCTTAGGTTGAAATTTCAGTCCCATTTTAATATTATGTTGCCATCTGCAGAAAGATAAAAAGAAACCAGAATCCAGCTTGTGCAAAAAGAGCTTGATATAAGTTGTGGCAATTTTTTGTTCTTCTAAGGGATTTTTCATGGGTTATTTATAAGTAATGGTTCTGTTACTTTGGTTGACCAAATTGCTTATTTATTATGAACATGTACTAAAAAGATCGCATTTGTCAGCAATGTATATATCTAACTGTTCTTCTTCCATTTTCTAAATTCAGGAATAGCAATTGTGCTGTTAAGGATTATTCTGTTCACTCCTTGAAGCTTATTGTTGCTTCACGCAATTTATGGGAAACTTCTCCACTGGGGACCAATGTAGATACTTTCCTCTTGTCTGTTGCTCGCTCTCTTCTCCAACAGGTAATTTACTCTTTTTTTTGACTTGGAGAGTTTCATATTTCTTACATATTTGGTAATAAAAACTTTATGTTCTGGTGCTTCTAGATTATATACGCGTACAAAAAGGTGTTTGATGCTGATAAGTTCGCTGCAATCAAGTCCACTTTTGGCTCCTTCCAGAAGGAAATCATAACGGTGCGGTTGTTGCTGGAATTTTCTTTCTGTGAAAAAGTTGTATGTTGTGTGTGTGCGCACGCATGTAATTAAATGAAATTAACTTGCATTTATTGGTTTAGTTGCATAAATTGTTAACTGAGTTTGAACTTGAAGCTTGTGCGTCAGGTCCTGCTGAAAAGAAAGGCCATAAGTTGTTATACAGTGATTATTGTTTCTAATCTTATAATGTTATCTGGTTGTGTTTGCAGGAAGGTGATATACAGCACCTTAGGTTACTTATCCTGTCATCGAGCCATGAAAGATTGAACTCCTCTTTGCGATTATTTATTGAGCCAGTGCTTAGAGCTCTCTACCTTCAATCCACTGGTAATTATATCTAATAATCATTTCCTTTTTTAAGCATATGGTTTAAGTTATCTAAATGTTTAAAGTATTTTTCTTTAACTTTTATTTTTTTTTAATCATTTTCCTTTTTCCAGAGTTCCACTCAAGCATTGGATATGCTTGGTTAGGGATTGGGGGATTGCGTTTTCTTCTTTTGCTTGACTCTGATGATTTAGATCCAGCACTGAAATACTCTTGCAAGTATTCACAAATTGAAGAAAAAATTTCATCCCTTGAACTTGAAATTAAGGTATTGCATGATAATTGTTCTTGTTTTATATTAAATACAATTTCATGCATGGATATTGCCATGTTGTTCTGCATTTTACTATCAGTACCATATAGCCCTGCCTGTATAATCTTTTTGAGGCATTTAGACCAATATTTTAGCTGACTGAACCAGTTATGATGTCAAATTTAGGAATGTGGCATTCTGCCATTGATAGGCATGCATTAGAAACTATGGTATGCATATATTTGCTTTTTGGCTGTACTTAAATTCGTCCTGTGATAATCATAGGTGCGACAAGAATGCGACTATCTAGCAGGATCTCTATCTTCAAAAGGGGCTGATAAAAAGAAGGCAGAAGTTTTAGAAAAGCTCAAAACAAAACATCAAAGGCTTCGAAGAAAGGTCTCAAACTTCCATTTTTCTTCTATTTTTCAAGCTTTGATGTAACAAAATTCATTTTATTTTAAGATCATAAATATTCTATGTACAATTTACCAACTATGTTGCTTTCTTGGAATCACAAATTGTCTTGTTTTAAATTTGTGACTGGATGGTTGGAAGTCCTCAACCATCTAACCTGAATTGTTTTGGCATATTTTTATGGGTGATTTATGTGCAAACAGCTTTTTGAACATCAGCATTGAGCTGGGCGCGATGGAGTTCTCTTCTTGCTGGATTGATTTTGATTATTGATCATGGCAGAATAGATATCGCATATTATGCATGGTGTTACTCTTGTGTCATGTGTGTATATAGATAGTTTTAGACTCATATTGATGGCAAAAACAGAATCTTTATGGTCAAATTTGAGGGAAAAAAAGTTGCTAATAAATTTATTAATTTGTTAATACTCATCTTTGGGAGGGGCAAAGATCTAAGTTTGATTACTAACTTGGGGCCGTGATAGTGTGTTGTTGGCTAATTTGGTTTTATTGTCAGATTGTATTCCGCAACAACACCTCAAAATTTAATGCGCTAAAGAAAGAATGCAATGAATTCCTCAAATTTGTTTTGACGGTGGTGAATATGGTGAGCAATTTTGAAGTCATGGAATTGCAACAAGTTCGCGACCAAGTATTGAACTGGCAGGTACTTCTTGTTATACATTTTAGATTTGATTCTTAGTTGAACATAGCATGTGGATTTACAATTGAAGTTCTTTTCATGTAATTACTGTTTGGTTTTCTCAGGAAACTGCAGCCTCCTTTATTGACCGATTCTCAGATGAATATAAAGAATATATTGATGTAGCTCAACCAGTTCAAGTTGCAGTGTATGAAATGAAGTTGGGGCTGTCGCTGATTGTGTCTAGTGCACTATGGAAAAATTTTCTAACTAGAGTCGAGAAAGATAATACTGCTCAAGTCATGGTATTGCATATCCACACCAATCTATCTGTCTTTTTTTTTCTTTTTCAAAATAACCAGCCAAATTTTAGTGGTTTAGGCTTCATCCATTACCTACTATGGCTGACTTGGAGGATATTTCAGGAATCAATTTATTCATTTATGAAGTTCCCAAGAGAATATGCCTTGCAATCAATTTCTTCCCACGGGATTGATATGCCTACAAAGTTCTGGGAATTTGAAATCAGTACGCTGGAAAAGCTGCTTTCCATTTCAAGTGATGTTAGCAGTGAAAACGGGGTATGCACTTGATCTTTTTTGTACTGTAATGAAGGTTTCATGATTTCCCTTTTTATCATTTCCTCTTAATTTTTCTTTCTTCACATGTAACTTGTTGGAGGTTTTTTTCTTTTCCATGTCGTTCGTGGAATTCAAATTCATTATGTCCCTTGGATCTTTCACAATGGCAACAGGTATCTCTCTTGCAACTAAAAGCTTCTCTTCGTCAGAATATTCTTGTCCGAGTTGCACATTTTGTAGCTGATTCACAAAGGATAGATAAAACGTCTTTCCAGGTGAACTCTTGTAATAACCAAGTCAAAATAATAGTTTGGTAGTGCACTGAAGTTCTCTAACACTAAATATACTTGTGAATTAGATATTGGATAAAACATTTGATGGGTTTGTCAGCATGTGGATGAATATGAAAGTTCAGGCAAAGAGGAAAGAAGACTATGCTGCTCAGCAATACAAGTTTAGGCCTCGTGCCTTTAAGATCAAGAACATTCTTGATGTTGATGTATCAAGTCTTGGCAAGCTGTTTGCACATGAAAGTTTCTCAGAATGGCAAGAGTTGCTTTCTGAAGAAGAACCTTTGGAAAAGGTGATGCTTACATACATGCCCTGAAATCCTGTTTTTGTTGATCTTTTTTGTACTTCCCTTTAACTGTTATTTGATTCTTTTTTGTACTGCCCTAATATTGAGAAATACATCATTTCTTGGGTCATGTGTTCAGATGGAATCTGGTGTGGATAATAGTTTAGAAGAAGAGTGGGACCACATTTTGGAACCTGTATTAAACAACGTGATCCATGTACACAATCAGTTATTTGGGTCTGCTGACCTTGTCCGATCTGTAAGTTGGCTTTGTAATTTTTCCTGGATATTTTCTTGTATTCTATGCAACTAAATGCTTCTGACTTTGGTATAATCTTCATCACTTACATTGTTTCACTAAAATCAATAAAGTCAGTTACTTAATAATTCTCTCTTTATCTTTGTGTTTGCGTGTCTGCATGACTACGGGTATGTTGCATCATATGAGCATTCAAACAATCCTTTACTGATATGGTTTTATCTCAGCGTGGAAATTTTGCTATCTCGGATTCTGATAGGCTGCTTTCATTTGCCAACTCTTACAAGCTGGGAACAGAAATGATTAAAGGTGGAGACCCTTCTTTTGTCACAGACTGCTTGAACTTTTGCTTGTTGAAGAAGCAAAAAAGCTCACTTCCACTCTTCATTTGCAGGTTTTGGAGGTCTACTTTTTACCAATTTGGATGCTAAACTAGTGCCAGAGCATTTACTTTGCCTTTGTTTGGAGCATGAATTGAAATTTGTTCCGGCGAAGAAATCATCCAAGAACTACAACTTTTACAAGGTCCATAAAAACTTTCATATGTTTTGTATAAAATAATAGTTCTTATCTCATGATTTCACCATATATTCACATCTCCTTTTAATGCAAATCCTTGGGTTTTTTTAGGACTCAAATGCTCCTGTGATGGCTAAAATGGTGAAGTTGCTTACGAGTCTTCAACGCCAAATTTGTAGCCTTTTGAGCCAGTGGGAAGATCACCCTGGTCTCCTGAAAATCATGGATGTGATTGAAATGCTCTTGGCTATCCCTGTGGACACACCAATAGCTAAGGTACTAATTTTTTGTCTCAAAGTTATTTATAATGTAATCCAAATCAAAGTTCCTTTGTGATGCACTAAAAGGGGAAAACATGTTTGCTTGGCATGGTAATTAAATAAACTTTGATGCAACAATTTAAGATGTCATAGATCTGTTAAGTTGCTCTCAAAGTGAAGACTGAGTTGAAATTTTATTCAAGTACAGTTGACCCTACTGTTCCTGCAATTTGACCACCACGTCTGACTTGGTTTGATAATGTGGCATCTGAAACCTTACATAAGGTCTGGGCTGAATGTTGCTCAGCATGCCTGTTTTTGTGGAAACAATTCTGGTTTCTGTGTATTACTTCCTCATTTGTGAGCACTGAAATATGTTTTTCTCTATGTAGTCTCTTTCAGGATTGCAATTCTTACTTAACAGGACCACAGTATTACAAGAATATGGATCAAAATTTTCTCTCAGTGGTATGCAATTTTCCTCAGGCATAACCAATAAGTTTTGTCTGTGTTTATTTTTATGCTATTAGTATTGTGATTCTGACAAATTTTATTAATCTTATATGGCATGTAGATCAACTGGATCCTATTATTGCTCTGGTGTGCTCATGGCAAAAGATGGAATTTGACTCTTGGCCTGCATTGCTTGATGAAGTGCAGGACCAACATGAGGTTAATGCTGCCAAGGTAAATGATCGCTATCCGTTAAGGATATGTCTTTTCTGACTATGTTGCTGAGGGATAATCATAGCGATGGAGTCAGGATAACTAATTACAAATGAATATATTTGTGCTCTGTACTTTGGGGTAAATGGTACGATGGAGAACTTGAATATTCTCTAAGTTTGTCCCTGATTGGAGTTTTGTTTCTGATAATCAGGGGAACTTGCTGTGATCATGCTTAGTAAACTATAATTTGGTTTTCTGAAAGCAAGTTCTTGTTTTTATTTATCCCAAATGCCTGCAAATTGTGATGGTATGTTTTGCTAGCGAAGTCAGCTAAATCAGCTGGTAGATGATATCTTTATGGAATAAGCTCGGCTAAAACTAACTGGTGGATGAACTTGTGATCCTTTGATGAAAATGAGATTTTAGACACTTTTATATATTGGTATGGGGTCAGAGGGTGAACCTTTTAATTTGTGGTAGTTGATAAGATTTAATGTCCTCTAATATGCATTACTAAATTGGAAAATTTTGTGTTATTTCCACTGCAGTTGTGGTTTCCTCTATATTCAGTGTTGCATCATAGTGATTCTGCTGATATGGCTGGATACAAGCAATCAACAATAGAAAGGCATGTGCTAATTTTTCTAGTTTGAATTTTCTTATCACTTGATTCATTTGGAAATATTTTTTTCATTGCATTTTGTTTAATTCTTCCTCCAAAACTGAAATGGATCTTGCAGTTTGGAGGAGTTTGTTCAGACTTCCAGCATTGGTGAATTTAGAAAACGTCTTCAACTTCTTTTTGCCTTTCATGGACAAATCAGTACAGCTAGATGCCTAGAAGTGAAGACTTATTTGAGGTAAAACACATTCCCCCCAATTCAAAAAATTCCTAAGCCCATTTAAGAATAAAAAGGCCGACAGAAGTTGACATTTTATCTCTGGGTGGTAATCGCCTAAAAAGTCCCATGATGTCTGTGCACTTCATTCTGTAGATTTTTTTCTTTTTTATTTTTCTGTGTCCTAATCATAAATGAACATGCAGTCCTATGCAGGAGAGCAATCTAGAGATTTTATACAATGTCTTTGGATACTATGTCCAATTCTTACCAAGGTGAGAAGCTTGTTCGCGATGATACATGACATCTTTATCCTCCGAATATATCTTTTGGTATCATGCATTCACATCTTCAGAATATTGGAGCATGTTGAGGGGAATAGAAGACAAATCGAGGGGGAGGTGAAAGAACTTCTGAAGTTGTGTCGGTGGGAACGAACCGAGGCTTGCTTGTCTATCGAGAACTCAAAAAGGACCAGGCAGAAGCTCAAGAAGCTGATACAGAAGTACACTGTAAGAAATCTATAAGATTATCCCATACTATGGTGCTAAATTTCTTCTGGGTATTTAGGATAAGCTTTTAAAATAATTGCAGATGCTAGTACTTTGAAAAACGTCTTAATGGCTTTAACATAGCATAATCTTATTAAACCTTGTTACAACTAGTAGCATGTAAGTGACATGTCTACAGAACCTGTCCTTGGCTGTTTGATGATTGTCTTAAACGCAACTACAGAAATAAGGGGGTTCTTTAATTTGCTTCTATTGTTTCTGACTTCCATAAGCCACAAATAAGTGAACTTGGACACCTTAGACCGATTGTATATGAGTAGGCGGACCTAAAATTCAGTAAGAGTGAGAACTTTTGTTATTTGTATCAGTGACATGTAAATTGTGAAGCAATGATCTTCACTTGGAATAAATATAATTTGTGCTACCTATTGATTTCTGTTATCTTCATGTGCTTTGCCTGCATTCCCTTTGTTCCCCTTAATCAGCATATGCAACTTCCTCAAAACACTGATTATGACAGTTACAACTTGAAGAAAACTAAATCATCTCATTGCCAAATCAGCTCTCATTTCTTGGTCCTAATCTTAATTTGTTGTTATCAGGATTTTCTGCAGCAACCTGTAATGCTTATGCTTAACCAAGAAGCTCAACAAAAAGGAAACAAAAATCAATCTCTGCAGGGTCTAAAGCCCCTAAATGATATTTTAGCGAAGGATGCTGTGATATCAAAAGCTGATTTGGATTTAAAGGAATTCAACAACAAATACAGGTTAAACTGTTTGTCCACTGTATCCTCTGAGAAGTGTTGGTCAATGAATTACCCATTCCTTAATTTTCTTTTTAAAATTTTGTGCAGGTCTATATGGTTCTCTGTTTGGAGGAATAAAGTGAGCAAAACTTTACAGACCTTGCACCTTGACAGTACCTCTGAAATAAGCGTGGATAATAAAGGTTTTTTACTTGCTTTTTCTTCCTTTCCTTGTTGCCTCGCCCCCAAATTTAGTTTTCTAGTCTTCATTACTTTGTTTTTTAGAGTTGGACATAATCCGTGCAGATGTGGCAAAAATCCTGCAACAATGCTTAGAACCACGAACTGCTTGCCTATCAAACCTGGAACAGTGGGGTCTAGTATGTGAGACACTTGAAAAAATATATAGAACAACTATAGATTGCAATGATCTGTGGAAAGACACAACAAAAGGTGTAGGGAAGAAGAGAGCTTTCTCTGAACTTCTAAAGCTGTTGGAAACCAGTGGTTTGCATAAGCACAAGTTTGAAATCATAAAGGTAATGAGAATTCTGTGCTCCTGTTGTGGTGTTTATGAACTAGTTTCAAGAGTTAAATTACAGACTAAATATCTATTTACCCCATTTGGTGACCAATACTTTGCAGTTATCGAATGATTCCAAGTGGTTGTTTGTTCAGCCATCATATGATGCAGAACATCTGTTGCCAGTGGGGAGCAGGCTGTCTTATATAGTTTCCAATGTTTCTACTGCCAGCGAATTGCAGCGTTTGCCTGGTGAAAGTCTAACTAGTGAGTGGAAAGCCGTGAATGAGTTTTATTTTAAAAGCATGGCTTCTGTGCAGCTTCTGCAGAGGATATGTCTGAAACCACATGAAGATATCACTTATGAGCTGGTACAATTTTGTGACACCATAATTTTTTATTACCGTCAAATATTTTATCCTGTTTGTCAGAGCAGCTCATGCTGCAATGTTACCCGCAAATTTTTAGCAACTGGACTACTGTCTTTGCAATCATCTTAGCTACTCCAAAATCTCCATTTTTCCTGAACTTAATCCAGCTATTATAGTCTATCTTTCACCAATTGTGGTACACCCACCATTCCAACATTTACAACTTTTGTTAATAATGTTTTATATTTTAAGTGGGTATATAACATGGCTTTATTCTTTGATCTGTGTAGGCTAGTAGGTCGGTCTCTTTTCTCAACCATCTTATAGTTATACAACAGACACAACGAGCTGCAGCATATGGTTATGGTAAGCAGTTAAACCAGTTAAGGGAATGTGTATCTCTCTTGGATAACTTGTACTCGAAGTGCACTGGTATTAGCAACAGAACCAGCACCGAATGCTTGATTGCACAAAACCAGTGTGCTATATATGAGTGCATGTTGAAACAGAAGGTAAATTTTCACATTGTTGTCTCACTTGTCTAATGCAAGGTTTTCTTTACTTTCTCATCTTGTAGTCTCACTTTTGCAATATTGCAGCAACTATTTGATAGTCTGTGTACTATGTTGGTTGAGGAATCACTGTTGCTCAAAACAGTGGACAGTGCCCATTTAAAGTCTTGTCCAAGTGTCAAGCCTGCTGCAAGAGATGCTTTTCAATTAATGGAAAAGTTTTTTCCAGTTATGCAAAATGCAAAGGTAAAGAAATTTTGTCCTTTACTATTTTTCACAATTATAGCCCTTGCATTATTCTTATGGGGAACTTTTAGCAGAATCAATTCATTATTTTTCTTCTTGTTTATTTATGTGCCATGCAAACTCTTTTGCAGGAATCATTGGACAAATATCTACTTGGCCGCGTTGGTTCTATATCTGCTGGTGCATTCCATCTAAATGTTGTTTCAAAGCAGATGGAACAGTTGGTGCACCAAAATTTCCAAGTCATTAAGGAGTTTGAGGGGCATTTACTTGATTTCCTCAAACAAGATCCAAACAGAAGTTCAGTCATAAAGGCATTGTTTGGCCATTTTGATGATGTGTTAAACAAGGTATTGTTCTCTGTGATTATAGCAAGAACCCCAAGAATATTCTGGTGTTATGAATTTTGCGGGTGTTACGAAGAGCACTCAAATAGTTTCGAATTCTGTCAAGATTTATTTTTAAAAGCATGAATGTTAACCTTTGTGGGAATAATTGGAGATCATGATGATATTTGACTATTTGTGTAGGCAAAGTGGTTAGCTGAGCAGCTAGAATCTGCAATGAAGGTCGGAAAGGAATCAACATACACATCTAAAGAGTGCTCTGAGCTTGAGGCAGGGTTTAGTGGAGCCGTCAAAAAGATATCTGAACTAATTAAGGCTGTCTTGACAAACCAATGTTCATTGAAAAATGCATGTGCCCTCACAGAAGAGTCATTGGAGAATATTAACTCATGGGAGCATTTGTTTAAGTCATCCGTGGCAAATTTGAAAGTTGAAGAGATGTCTGAAAATCTTGTCAAAACAATTTCTTCTGCAGTAAGCTAATTATGTCCTCTTGTATGCATAATAAAGCAGTTTTTTTATGTTTGTCTTATTCTTATTTGATGACATTTTCCTGCACAGGAGAAACTTGTGAATCATGGTGTTAGTGAACTTTCCAGCCACTCTCACCACATTGGAGCATGTTTTGAATATCTGCATGCACTTTTGGACATAATATTGGATTTTGGTGATGGTATACTTCAAGATCTTCTATCATTCCACAAAACAGTAAGTTGCCACACCTGCATTGGTATTACTTATCTTGCTGCTGAAATTATTTTTCACAACATATTTGTCATAATGTTGTAATTCTGAAATCTGTGTATTTCTGAATATGCGTGTAGGTATCCATGGTAACTTATGCACTAGCAAATGTTTTGGCTTCATTGTTCTCCGAAGGGTTCCGTATTCCTGCCAAAGACCAGGTTGATGATTCTGGTCATGATATATCTCAAGATGCTAGTGGAACTGGCATGGGAGAAGGTTCTGGACTTAATGATGTCAGTGATCAGATAACTGATGAAGATCAACTGCTTGGAGCTTCCGAAAAGGTATGACCTTCCTTTGGGACATAAATTAAGCAAGCTCTGTTGTCATAGCTTCTTCTATTGCTATATTGGTGTCCTTGATAATAAAATTCTCTTTCACTTAAATTTCAGCTGGGTGAAGAACAGGATGCTTCCGGTGAAGTTCCAGATAAAAATCAGAAAGGAATTGAGATGGATCAGGATTTTGCAGCTGATACATTTAGTGTTAGTGAGGACTCTGGTGAGGAGAATGATGAAGATGGTGAAGATGAGCAACTGGAATCTGCAATGGGGGAAGCTGGGGATAAAAGTGAAGTTGTTGATGAGAAACTCTGGGATAAGGAAGATGATGAAAATCCTAATAACACAGATGAAAAGTATGAATCTGGACCATCTGTTAGGGACAGGGATGAAAGCTCTAGGGAGCTTAGGGCCAAGGAGGATTCTACTGCTGTCGAGGATGACGAGTCTTTACTCCCTGATTCTGAAGACCTTGATAAACGAACTGATGAGGTTGGAAACCAGGATGATCTTGGTACTGAAGAAGAGGACATGGATGATATGGACATGGATAAGAAAGATGCATTTGCAGATCCAACTGGACTAAAGATTGATGAGACAAATCAAAATCCTGATGAGATGGATGTGGATGAAGACGTGGACGAAAAAGAGGGTTCAGATGTTGAGGAAGAAACAGGTCCAGAAGATGCAGATACTGAGAAGACAGACATGACTTCAGACTATGTGGATCCTGCTGATAAAATTGTGGAAGAGCCAGATACTGAGAAGACAGACATAACTTCTGATAAAAATGATCAAGGAAAGGATGCTGAAGAGAACTTGGACACAAACTCTATGGCTCAAAAGAAAGATGTTTCTGGACCCGGAATTGTCGACTTAAATACCGATTGTGTTCCCAGTACAGAATCTGCAACACAACCAACTGCTGATCCCCAGGCATTGGATTCAAGAAATGTGGCACCAGAAGCCAACATTTCTAACACTGGTGAAACTAATAAGGATCTTGCTCCTCTAAGAAGCTTACCTTCTGCTAACACCACTGATATGGAAATCTTGGTCTCTGACTCATCAAATACTGGAATACTCACTGATGAATCAAAAGCGCAATTGCCTCAGAGGGATCCTTCATCTGTTCAGAGATCACAACCAAACCCTTACAGGAATGTTGGGGATGCACTTAAGGATTGGAAGGAAAGAGTCAAAGTTTCTGTTGATCTTCAATCGGATAATAAAGAGGCACTGGAAGAGGCGGAACAGAATGATGCTGACGATTATGGATACGTTCCTGAGTTTGAAAAGGGAACAGCACAAGCATTAGGTCCTGCTACTTCCGAGCAGATTGAGGCAAATGTCAATGGCAATAAGCCAGATGAGGACAATCACGCAGCTGAAAGAGATGATATCACCGTAACAGAGAGTGAGAAACAAAGTGCTGAGGAATGGCATCTGAAGCACAGTACCTCTATTCTGAAAAATAAGATGGAGGAGCAGATGCATATAACGAATTTTGAGAAGTCACAAAAGGAAGGGCCCACAGATGTTCGCAATCTTGATGAATTAAGAAATGTGTCAGAGAATTTGGTCTCTATCAAGAAGTCTTTTGCAAGTGAGGACATATATCAATTCAGCAAACTTTCTGTAGATGATCATGAACTTGGAAAAGTCCAGGATCCTGAGGAAGTATCCCTTGATATCAAAAATAATGCTGCTGCTCTGTGGAGAAGATATGAGTTACACACAACAAGGTTATCCCAGGAGTTAGCTGAACAGTTGCGTCTCATTATGGAACCTACTCTAGCCAGCAAGCTTCAGGGAGATTATAAGACTGGCAAAAGAATTAACATGAAGAAGGTGAACAATGTTGTGCATATTTCGTTTTATATATTCTGGTGTGTTTGTATTTGTTCTATTATTAATCGTCTCTTTCTTTTTTACCTGTTAAATGATTAGGTAATCCCTTACATTGCAAGTCACTACCGGAAGGATAAAATATGGCTGAGGCGAACACGACCTAACAAACGTGATTATCAAGTTGTGATTGCTGTGGATGATTCCCGTAGTATGTCTGAGAGCAATTGTGGTGATGTTGCTGTTGAAGCTTTGGTGACAATATGCCGTGCCATGTCTCAACTGGAAATGGGTAACATGGCTGTTGCAAGTTTTGGGAAAAAGGGGAACATAAGGTTACTGCATGATTTTGACCAGCCCTTCACCGGGGAGGCTGGGGTCAAGGTTCGTGCTTTCTTCTCATCTTTGAGATAAAAGGAAGAGTGGATATTTTTATTTGATTTTATTTGATTTTCTCATATAAATTTCTCTCTCATTTGGTCACCTGAGTTGTAGTCAAGACGAAGCCTTCTTTTAATATATATATATAATTTTTTTTTGTCTGGGGCAGATAATTTCTAATTTGACATTCAGCCAAGAGAATACTATTGTGGACGAGCCAGTTGTTGACCTATTGAAGTATTTGAGCAACACACTGGATGCTGCAGTTGCAAAAGCACGACTCCCTACCGGACATAACCCACTGCAACAGCTTGTCGTAATCATTGCAGATGGTCGGTTTCATGAGAAGGTACATTTTTTTCACCTTTCTGACAGTATAAAAGAAGGGGAGAAAGGGGGAAAGTAGTAGTTTTTTGAGCTATTCTTCTCTTGATAATCTACAAAGTCGGACTCTTTAATCCATGCAGGAGAGGTTGAAACGTTGTGTTAGGGATTTCCTAAGTCGGAACCGAATGGTTGCATTTCTGCTCGTAGACAGCCCTCAGGAATCAATCATAAACCATCAGGTATACTTGTCATTGTGAATTCTTGATATTGGTATTCCCAGTTATAAACTAGGAAGAATTTCTCCTGATTTCATGTTTCTCTTTCCCGCATTTTGGCCCCCAGGAAGCCTCGTTCGTTGGTCAAGGTGACAAGAGGGTACTCAAATTCACCAAGTACCTCGAATCCTTTCCCTTCCCGCACTATGTTATATTGACGAACATTGAAGAACTCCCAAGAAGGCTCGCAGATTTGTTGAGACAGGTAATGCCTCTTTTGCAGGAATGGCGATTTCTTACAGGCATTCTGAATTGTAGTAACCCCCGATCTTTTATTTCATGGTGGCAGTGGTTTGAGCTCATGCAGAATTCAAGGGACTAAAGCGTTCATAGTTCGCAGAGCGTGGTTTTGGTAGCTGTTTCTCTTTCACTGAAAGAGATAAATGTATAGAAGTTGCATTGCATGTACAAAAGAGTATGTTCCTGGAAGGAAATATCAGCATCATCTTTGTACATGAGAGACCGTGTTTTCCGACATGTATATATCGTCCACCCATGTGCATTGCAAGTGTTTCAGAAATGTTTCCCGTCACACTTTCAGCTTTCCAAGTAAAATGATGCTGTTCCGTTAGTGCAACTTTGGTATGAATTTACGATTAAAATTTAATGTTTCAGTTAAAAATTACGCAATGATTTTAATTTCAGTGTGCTACCCTCTACAACATCTCGCATACACCACCCGAATCTGAGCCACCATTCGCTCCTCCTCATTTCGGGTTCCACGAAACCAAGGGTCGTGATCTAAAGAACCTCCTACTCCACACCACACCACTTCACTTGTCAGCAACAAGACAACCTTAAAATCCACGCCCCTTTCCAGACCAAAACTGACACGTGTCCT